>DWLH01000552.1:0-18951 GCA_018249795.1 Heliconius telesiphe telesiphe
AAATATGTAAAAAGAATATTCTTATATAAGAGGTTTCGTAATTCCAAGCTTCATTCACATGTTAATCCTGTAGATTCACTTTTTACAGTTCTTATCCCGAGTGATGAATGTACTACGAAAAGGATAAATTTTATACGAGCATAAAAATAAATTGACATTTTTGAAAATTTTGACAAATATTTTAGCATTTGATAAAGGTAATTTGAATAATTAATAGTTTAAGTAACTAAACAAAGGCGTGTGACTATAAGCTTGACAGGTTGTGGGTTTGATTCTCACTCAAGGAAATAACATTTTAATATTTTCATACCCTCGCTCTGGTAACGAGACAAAGCGTGCCGTTGAGTTCCATTACTAAGCACGCAATCCGTTGTAGTGTTAAGACACTCCTTTCCCCATTCTTCCCCACACTTACCGCGAATTTTCGAGACATTGCGTATTGAGTGGCATAATTATTTTCTGAATGAATTGAAGCTCTTAACGAATTGAATCGCTTTTTAGGTAAACAATTAAAATATTTTTATTAGTTGATTACCACAACGCTATTGAAAATAGTCTTTTATCTATTTAATTAGCCCCTCACAATACTTGTCCACCCATAGAGGAAGAAGCTCGGACAGTAGAAATGATACGTCAATACGTTTCATAGACCCGGACAGAGAGCGGAGAGATGTTTTTTCAACAACCAGGTTAGGTTATTAACAAATCTCGCCTTTAATAGAGATCGCTAGGCTTGTCTTGTAAATGTCGTCTTTAGACTTCTCCGCACATCTCCACTTTGGTGGAATCGAGGATTTAAGAGGGCCTTCAAATCTACAATGGGGTTGCAAGTTCTGGGCATTGTTCTGAGCTCCTTATCCTGCAACGCGAAGGGCACACGCTTAGTGAATCGAGAGTTTGGATACTTATAGGATAATAAATAAAACAATATAAATATATAAGAAACGATTTATTTAGTTTGCAAAAAGCATTTGATTACACGCACATATCGAGTGTTACCCGTTTGGTTAGATCACCATACTATTTATATATTTATTGCGTAATATTATCATAATTATATTTCAGAAACTGAACTCGTCACTTTTATAATCAAAAATATTTTTTAAATCAAAGAGCATTTGTGTTTATTGGCAATAAATATATGTTTTCATATAACTTAATTAAATATGAAAAAATATTTCGGAGATATAAATGAAAGTAATAAAATCGACTGCCATATTGAATAGACTTAACAGAATAAATGTAATTTATAGTTTATAATAAAAAAAAATCATTCACCTTGATAAAGTACTAATAGTCGTGGGTTCCAATATATCGTTTTCAAGTCTAATAAAACAAAGCGACGTTCATTTCTACGATAGATAATAAATATCCTTAAAAGAAAATTAGGATTAACTGCTTCTTCATAAAAAATATAATAAAAAAACTTACCTAAATTAACTAATATTACGCAATAACATCACACATAAACATATAACATGTATGTATGTTTGTTCAAAACAATTTAAACATATATATTATATAATAACGACGTTTTTACGCTATAAGACTATATGATATAATTTTCTATTATTTAAAGAATATTTACATCGAGTTCACATTTGGTAACATTATTCATTTTAAAACTACGAAGGAGACACGGCATTTACTTCTATATAATAAATAAACTTTGAATGAATCAACGAAACATTGAGTAAATATTTGAAGGGACAATAACTAACAGTAATAAAATCACAGCCCAGATAGCTAAACAAATATGAATAGTGTATACAGCTTCACACTTTACCTGGTGGTATAGTATAGAGGCCGTCGCAGTGGCACAATAAGGGCAATAAGCTCGACGGTTGTGGATTCGATTCCATTTGTGAGAGTAAATTATATTAATTTTCTCGCTCTCATTAAAAGATGAAACGTGGCATAGACTTTTGCCACTCAATACGCAATGTCTCGGGACATGTAGGGTTCCTCTGCCTATCCTGCTATGCGAAGAAAAGCGTGAAGCTGCTTTTTTTTTGTTAAAAAGATGAGAGAGAAAGAACGGAAACTAGCATAATATTAACTCTTTTCATTATATATGGTATCTATTAAAGAGATTTAATGTAAAATTGTTGTGAAAAAAAAAATTACAGCATTTTTGATAACAGTAGCGTCGCTATATTATGAGAAACCTCATAAATGCATATTATATTTAAATTTTTATTTGTAGCAGGGGTTTGGTCGCCGTTCGAAAAAAAAAAATATTTATCAATATTTTTTTTATTTTGTTTTGGCACCAAGGCAAGTTTCGTTTTGGCCCGGCGTTGAGTTCCGCCACTCAACACGCAATGCCCCGAAAAATCCTGCGGAAAGTGGGAAACGGAGTGTCTTAACACTAGGCTCCCTGTGGCTACCCTGTTGTGTGCGGGATACAGCGTAACGCTAATTTTGTATTAATTGTTTATTAGTTTTATAATTTTGACGTCCGCACAAGCCATTTTTAGAAAACATAAAATTTAACATAGCGGTCTTTTGGAAATATAATAGTTCTTATCAATAAGTCTATAAGTTACTTTAACCCACGTTAAATCTATTTTACGTTAGTTTATGTTTATTTACGTTGTTAAAATTTTTATTTCTTTTATCAGCTTCATCCCGCACACAGCAGTACTCTGCTGGCAGAGGGTACCTGTACCTACCTAGTGTCTAGACTCTCCGTTCCCAATTTTCTACCGAATTTCGGATGCATATTGAGCTATTTATACTGCCACTTAATATTTTTGTAAGGATATTATTCTTTATTCTTAACGATTTTTAACATAAGAAAAACATTTCGTCGTAGCACACATTAAATAGAGCTAAAAATTCCTTAACCTTCAAAGTTTTACTCATAGCAAAATAGAACACAGTGTCAAGATACTCCGTTCTTCACTTTCCACTTGAATATGTGAGTTACACTAGGTTAGTGTGACCCAACGGTCAAATAAAATATGGCATCTTTGCAAAACAAAGAAATATAGATAATGCATACACGCGAATTGGCATCGAAATCAATGATAATGACTTCACGAGTTTTTTTTTTCTGAAAAGGAGATAAGTAAAGAGAGACGTGATTTATCACTAAATACATTGCTAACACAGCTTGACAAAAAAAAATTGCAATAATGAATATGGAAAATTAAATATGCAAAAATGAGGTTTTTACTTTATAGAGGCGTTTGTGTTAAACAATTCAAGTTTTGACATCAAATAAAAATATTAAAAATGTATTTTCAGAACGCATTTTAGTAGTTTCCTTTTAAAGAAGCGAATTGTTTCTGTAATATAATACAAGATTTCGAAAAAGAAATATAAAAAAAAAAATATTTTTTTCAGAAACGACCCCTTAAATGTAATATATACGAAAAAAATTACCTAACTGTCTTTATAGAATACAAAGAATTAGTCAATCTCAACATAAAAATACATCTAATATATGTATGTCATACACTGAACTACTTATAAATTACATTAAACTTATATATTGCTGTTATATTTCAACTAGACTAGATATATTAGTTCGATTTGTCGAATATAAATAAGTACTAAAGAATCTATGTATCTATGTATATACAAATTTGAAACGAAAGAAGCAACAAAATTGTTGTTAAATGTTATTAAAGCAAACACTCTTCATACAATTTCAACATATTAGAACAAATATAAAATAAATTGTTGTTAGAAATTGAATGATCAACATAACACGATGGACGGATTCAACTGAAGTAATTAAAATTCAATTGGGCAAAGTATTATGATTTATATAAAATAAGAAAAATAAACGACACGTTTCGATAATCATGATTATAATAAGATATGATTTTATTTGTTGTTATTTCTAAAAGATTCACAACCATTTATTATTACTTTTTTTACAAATACGCGTTGCCACCGTAAAGTTGCGTAAGTGAAAGGGGTTTTCTAAATATAGCATTGAAAATTATAAGTGTCCGGACATATAAGCACTGGTCGCTAGTTCGATTCTTAATCAAAATATTATAAGAAGTAAAACGTCATCGGTTGGATAAAATAAATATTGCTCATGAGTTTTATTATTCCAAAGGTCAAAATGAAAAAAAAAAAATGTTAGTAATGCATTTTTTCATATAATAATAATTTGCTTATATATTTGTCTCATTTCTACTAATACATATATATGTAGATGAAAAGGCAGATTTACATACTTGTGCTTTTATTTAAGGTGAAATTAATGATCATAACGCTGTCATGATATAAATAAACTGCAATACTGTATACAACGGTTGTACATTTGATTCTCAAACATAAAAATCTATTTTCATTTTCATTTCTTCTTTACATGAAATAGTTACGGCGTTAGGCTCCGCTACTCTATAAGAAATTTAAAAGTTTTATAATAAACCAAAAGAATGATTTATTTATGTTTTCTGAAACCGTCAAAAAAGTGACAACTCTTCGCACGTGATATTTAAATAAAAATGTATATTAATAATGTTGTGTTAATTTCGTTAAGACCATTACAACTTTTATTCAATACTTTACAAGTTGAGCCTTATGCTTATTTAAAAGGAAGACATTGACTTTTTAATACTACGTCTCATATATAGACTGTAGAAATAAATACAATATTTATTTAATTTAATTAGAAATTTAAGACATTTTTTTAATGTTAAGAGGTAAAAATTTGTTTTTTTTTTTTTTTTACGTTATTTGTTAGTAATTATATTTATGATCGTAAATTGAGTCATTCTACAGCCTCTACAAATATAAATATGAGATCGTAGAGAACAAGCGAAGTGTTATACGGACACCGACAGACAGATTTACGAGGAATCAAGATGAACATCAAACACGATTTACTTTAATTTTGAGCTAAAATGCTAATATTTCATCTAACATCGATATATAAATAAGTTTAGTAGAAAAAATCTTTATTGTAATGTATTTTTTATTTGAACCTGTTACTTTTAGATTTGTATCAATTTTAAAAATTATTACATTACGAGGAAAAGGATAAATATTCATTGGTTCACTCAAACTTTCCGTAACATTGCTAACTACATTTATCTGTAGATTTGACATATTTTAAATCCTTTGTTTGACGTAGCAGGTCCATTTTGAATCATTATACTCCAACATCACTATAATATTATTAAACTGGTTATAAAATCCAGACAAATACTAATTTCTATGAAATCTATATAATTTTCATACAACATTACATTTCGCTCAAATTGTATCGTAAATCGATTTAATTAGGTTAGTATTACAATTCCTATATAATAAACATTTCAAACACGACACAAACACAAAATCTAAACGGTCGGTTATAGTTAGCACAACAATTACTTTAAAACTCGTCTATTGAAGCGTTATTTGTCCCCATAATCATTATCATATCATCCTACTAATGTTTAAAGAGTTAATTGCAGAGTGGGTGATGTCGATTCTCTATACTTAGTGTTGAATAACATTTACCAAAATTTAAAAAGATAATTTAAACATTTTATAGATTTAATCAACTATGAATTATAATTATATAAACTTGTACAACAAATAAATAAAATATAAATAATAAATTAAAACTATATTAATAGAATACACATTTTTAACAACACCACCCCCCCTGTATAGCCTCTAAATTAATTTAAACCTACAAATTTATCTACAATCTTAAGTTTATTTACAGAGATTTACCGCTTATTCGAGTAAAGGGCTTTATTGGTACGATTTCAAATTAAATGGAACAAAAACTTTTCTTGTTCATTACTGAGCGGACTTTGAAGTTGTATTGATGAATTCTATGGACCTTATCACACTAAGCGATATTGAAAATTCTAAATAGGTGACCTATTATATAAATATACCAAAGATGTCGGCCGTATTATTTGTCTATTTTGAATTAGACTGGAGAAAATATCACCTAATGTTCATAAGTAATATTAATATAGATAAATCTTAATGTATAGAAATTTGATAAATTTATTTTATATGACTAATTTTATAGCTATTCCCAGATAAACACATTCAAATTCAAACGTTGAAACGACGAGAGTGATACAGTCAAAAATTGGTTTTTAGTTCAAGAATTGTAAACATAAATAATAAAAACCATACGAAAAATAATAATTATATTAATGATCGTTTATATTTTTTCGTATTTTAACACCCTATATATGTATTAAAAGCAGTAAAATTCTATATTTTAGAGAAAATTACGCTACTTATTGCTATGAATCCTTCTTTATCAACTATTATAAATATTACATTCTATAATAAATTATAGATAAATATATAATGACGCATATACACTAAAGCCTCTATACTATATACACATACATATATCTAATATATACAACACGGCCTCAAGTGTACAAAACTATAAGTTTTAGGCCTGTAACCTCGGTTTTTACCATTTTCAAAATCTATACAAAATTTATTTACAATAAATATACACATTTCTAAATCTAATCAATTAGAAAACAGAAACAGCATAAATTCAGATAAAAATTACATAATTACATAAATGTCGATACAGAATTATTCTCGCTATATTTACAGTTCACTGTCACTTATATATTTCGTTGGATCACTAGGCCCATCACACAGCAGTCACTTGGTCAGCTCTTGGCTGGATTCAAAGGGAAGCCAAGTCTGACGCTCGTCTGGAAGGCACAGGTACCCTCAGTTGTGCGGAACCTCGTCTATCTAACCTTTCCATGGCCTCTGAATCTGATGCACCACGACGACAGAAACTACAAAACGCACAAGCTAACGTATTCTTGAAGGCATTACGAAAGTCTCTATTGAAATACGCATATATGATGGGATTCAACGCTGAGTTAAAATATCCAGTCCAAAACATGATAACTGTCACTACTTCAGGATATTCACAAGTTTCACATAAGGATGTTGATACGTAAAATAGGAAAAATGGCAGCCAGCACAGGATGAAGGCACCCATTATGATCCCCAAAGTCCTTGCGGCTTTATGTTCTCTTTTCATTTTGAGTATATTTCTGTCTTTCGTTGGCGTGGTTGCATTAATATGTAATGCTCCGTTTTTGTCACCAACTTCTCTCGAATGGCGATGCATTAGCATGGCATTACCTGCTCTGGCATGAAGGGCTTTTTCTTGCCTGTTCGCTTCTTTGAATATAGCGAGATAGGTAAATATCATGATGGTGCAAGGTATCCAAAAGGATATCGAACTGGATATAACTGCGTAAGGCTTGTTTACCTTAAACATACATTGGTCTGGTGATCGTTCTCTTAAGAACTGGCTCGTTGTGTACCATCCCATGAAAATTGGGGCGTAAGATATTGTTATGGGGCTGAGCCATGTTGCTGCTAACATGACGAACGCCATCTGCAAAAAAAACATATTCTTATCCAATTTTATTTTTGGCTACACATGACTCTTCAAACCGCGAAACAAGCAACAGAGAAGAACCATCGGCCTAAGCGTTCGGCTTATGACGCATCTATCCATTCATCGTTATTCGTAATCTGCATAACTTAATTTAAAAAATTATTTGATTTAACTCAAATAAATGTTAGTTCATCGAAAAAAATATATATTCTATTTTTCTTTGTATTATACAAAATAATGATTTTTCCTCTAATATTTTAATCTAGGGCCTGATCACTTATCTCCGTTATTAAATAATGATATTTTAACCATAACCAAACTGTAATATTCTGCTTAACACCAAGTTTCCTAATGAAATATGACAACAATATATTATTAAAAGATTAAATTACTGCCCGAGATAATGTAAAGTGCTCTTAAAAGCTTTTTACAATAAGTAATTATAACATTTGACTTGTAAGAATTTTGTTTGAAATTTGTACAAAGTTGTAAGTTTACTTTGTTTATATAACTCTCCTTATCTTTAATAACAATTTTAATCTTAGCAATTATTAATACAAATATATTTAAATTAATAACATGCTCTTACTTTGTTATTTTAATGGATTTTAAATTGGATCTTAATATTAAAGCAATTAAATTTTATTATTGTTTTTAATTGATTTAAGCTGTTCCTGATATGGGTGGTAGTTTTATATTTTTTTATGCATATAGGAGTAGGTAGAGAGATACTACGTTCTCTACTTTTCATTCATTTCGAGGTAGGTAGGTTTTAGATCACATTTCAAAAAATAGATTATGGATTCCAATCTAAGTTATGATATATTTTTTTTTCTATCTGGTTCGATCACTGAGACATTGAGTCCACTACTAATTTTGTACTTCTGCTTATATAAATATTTAAATTAAAAATATTCTGTATTAAAATATACTTTGTTTTCAATTTAATCGTCAGATAAACATAAACTGGCTTCGGATTCAAAATTCTACTGATGAGTCATTTGAGTCAGAGTAAAACTGATGATAAGACATTGTGTTCTGTTAATATTTTTTTTTCAGCTTCACTCTCTATCCCTCTAGCAAGATAGACAGAAGATAAAAGACCATCCGTTCCTCATTTTTCCCTAAATTTTCAAGGTATTGCGTGTTGGATGGCGGATTTACGCTTGATACTACAGCGGAGAAATAAAAATATTAATTCAGTCTCCCGAATGGGAGCCGAGCCCACGGCCGTTGCGTTTACAGTCACACACTTGGTCCACTGTGCTACGACGTCCTGTTCAATCAAAGAAAATAATCAAATTAAATTTCATTTAAAAACATAAATACTCACCTTTTTTGTCATTTTAATTGGATATTTCAAAGGTTTTACTATAGCATAGTATCTATCCACAGATATACAGCACAAATGTAGTATCGATGTAGAAGTAAAGTACACATCTGATGAATTCCACAAATCGCATATGACTTGGCCAAATATCCATTCGTTATAAAATTGTACGCTAAAATTGAACGGCATTACCACCATCGCGACCAGGATGTCAGCAAACGCCAGGGACACTACGAAGTAGTTTGTTATGACTCGAAGTTTTCTGAAAATATATTTTTTAATTAGTTATATTGTTCAAATTAGGAAATCGTTTACTGTAAATTATGCTTTGAATGAGGCCATCGTGGCGCAGTGGCACTAGCGTGCGCGCGTAACATTAAACGCAACGCTTAAGGATTCGATTCTCACTCGTAGGAATGAATAATTTATTATTTGCATTTTCTCGATCTGATGAGGAGGCAAATCGCGGCTTTGAGCTCCTCACCTCAATACTGCCTCTACAATTCTGCAGAAAATGGGGAACTGAAATATCTTATTGCGGAACAGTGTGTATTAACACTAGGTTTCCAAGTTCCCTCTGCCTACCGTACTATGTCTAGAATAAAGCGTGAGGTTAAAAATAAAATAAAATAGTGAGGCATCGTGGTGCAGCGGCACAGCGTCTACATGCGGACTGACTGTGGATTCCATTCTCACTCATGACAATGATTGCTATTAAGTTTCTCACGGACAGAGCGCGCTGTTACAATATCGTGAAAATTGGTAAACTATGCGTGCATGAAGCGGACGTTTGTGGCATTGGGTACCTAAAAATTTGGCTTAAAGATGAAAAAAAAGTACCTGTGTCTCATAACACTGACTATAACTAACAAGTTTCCCAGTACTGCCATAATAACTATAAGCAGAAGCACGACGGTGCGCAGTTTGAACATCACCGCGTACGTCCATTCTGTATCTGTATCGACGCCCGTCGCGTTGCTAGTCCCGTTGCGGGTCACGTTTACTTGATCCATAGGGGGTAGTCTGGAAACATTTTGACGTAAATAAGAGTTTTTAGTGACCTATTCTAAGTGCTCAAGGTACAGTTTACAGTGAAAATGTATCTGTCCTCGAATAATGTAATAATAGCATATAAATATATATTTATTAGGTCGCCTGTTAATTTTGAGATTAAATTTAATTTATTTCCATTTCCCCGCCCTGGTAGATGAAGCGCGGTATTTTCTTCTGCCACTTAACACACTCTGTCTCATGTCTCTAAAATTCGGGGTAAAATTGGGAGTGTTTTAACATCTAACACTAGTTCTTTCTCTCTTCTTCTTCGTGTCACCGTTTAAAAAATTCAGATTGTATTTTTGCCAGTGTTTAACCACGCTGAATGCAGTATCCGCTGTTTTAGTCAAATCTTTTTTTAGCTGCTTAAGTCATGATACAAACAGATGAACGGACATTTTGAGCAGAAGAGCAAGTATGTAATTGTGAGTTGGCTCCACAGTGAGGTTGATTTTTTTTGTCAAACTGTCACGACAGTCTGAAAACTAACTTGAATAATTAACGTAATTAGGAACAAGAAATAACATTAATTTACCTTTATCTTTCTCGCTTGTCTCTTTTTATACTAATTTCTTTATAACAAACTACCTCGCTCCGTACTTTGTCGTCTCTAAGTAACATTTTAGTAGCCCCAATTAAAATATTCAGTTAGATTTGGAAAAATGATTAATCACTTTCATTTTTTTCTTCTTAACCGTCTCGGATCTTATTTCAAGTATTCTTTTCACATACATCTTCAATTGTATAACCTCATGATTTGTTCGTTCTTCTTTTGTATCACATTATCTGGAACAAAATATAAAATAATTTTATTTCTAATTTAAAAAAAACCGTCGTGGCGGCCTGCACGTGACGTGTTCCACGTTGTTGCTTCAATTCCCATTCGGGGGTATGAATTATTTTTATTTCCTCGCTCTTGAAACACGCCATACCTCGAAAATTGGGCGAAACAAGAAAGGTAACGGAGTGTCTTAACATTAGGTTCCCTCTGGATCTGTCCCCTACTCTATATGGGATGCGGTGTTAAGTATTTTTTTTATTTTTTTGTGTTGTAAAGTGTTGTGATTTACCATGGGCAGATACAAAAAAAAAGACTATATACACTAATATTATTAACTAATCACTCTTCTATACTTTCTAGAAACCGTTGTGGCACTGGAGCACAAGCGTGCGTCTTGTAACGATCCATATAAACTCACAAATATAAAATATATGTATTATTATAATTATTTATTAAAAATAATTTAATAACTATAAATAATCACTGTATTTTATAATTTAAAAGAAATTAATATTTTCAATATTGCAAAACATAATGTTGGCTGAATAAGTTAGTGTCAACGTCAAAGTTAAAGGAAAAAGGAAAAAAAGAGAGGGGAAAATGGCGGACGCGTCTGGTAAAGGATAGTTGTTCAAAATTGTTTAGAGAAGTTTTAATTTATAATTAATATATATTTAGTTATATTTTATATTTAAAAACATGTGAACATGTAAGACTGTGAATATTATAATAGTGATATAAATAATCTTACCAGTCTCAAATACTTGTAAGTGCTGTCACTATTTATGATTGTTTATTTTGGAATACTTCGTCCGTAAATTTTTAATAGATTATTATTAAAACAAAAAAAGTTACATTACTTTTTTTGCATGCATTATTATGCATGTAATGCCATTAATATACAGGGATAAATATTATTAATTATTAAGTAGAAATAAATGCATGCAATGCGGAGTCACAACCAACTCCTGCTTGGTTTCGCTGGTACTAATATGCTTGGCTTGGTGAATTGCTATGGAATTTAATTGTTATACTGTGTCAATCAACATCATAAATCCTTCTTATGCAATTTTCAGAAAGATCACACACAAATGTCCCGGAGAGTTCAATAAGACTGTTGCAGCCTTGACTGTTGTTAATTCACGGTGTAGTGGCGGGGCGGTGCCCTTACTCTTTCTTCATTTTATTATAACTAATGATTCTGAACAGTTATAGTGGAGAGGAAGATAGGACGTCTTCGATATACTTAAGAAACGTCATGGGAGATTAAAACACACAGACTATGATATTTTATTTACCATAATATATTTTATTTGTATTTATATGAAATTTATGGTACATTCCATATTAATACTGTTACCTCTGAATCTCTAAATGATCTTGGATTACTTAGGAACACTACGATAAGAGTTCAATCATTAGACGAATATCGAGTCTTAAATTTCGTCGTAAATTTTATTTAGCTCCATTAAGTTTAGAAGAAATATTTTTCTACGTCATGCGGAGTAAATGAAAATAATATTGAAAAATTGCTCATTTATCTACTATCTGACGTTAGAGAAAATAATTAGTTTTCACTTAGGTACTTTATTGTCTTTATTTTTATAAAAGTATTATTAATTTTGAACCGAACAAAGAAGGCCAAGATGGAACAGTGGAACAGCGTCAGCAGACTGTAAACGCGATAGTTGTGGTTTCGATGCCCACTCGGTTTGAGATTTTTTATTTCCTCGTTCAGGCAAAACTCAGCACGGCGTTGAGTTACGTAATTTGATACGCAATATGCCATATTCAGGTGAAAATCAAAGAACGGAGTATCTTGACATTAAGTTTGTTCTACTGTACTGTATGTGGGACAAAGATTTACGTTGAAATTGCTTAAGCATGATAATTTCCCCGAATTAGTGATTTTCCTGATTTAGGGATTTCCTTGAAGTAGGAAACGAACCCACAGCCATCGCGTTAACAGTAAGTCCCATCGCCCGACAGCATAGTCTATAATTCATAGTCTATAATTTTTATATGAAAATACAATGTACACGGAACTCAGAGCTATAAAAATATCCAATAAATCTGCCAAACGCAGTCGACGGCTAAGCGAAACGTGTTGCTTTAAAATTATTTAATTTTTACGTATTGAAGCCCTTTTATATGACTTTTATCAATATGATTCAAAGTACAAAGAACTTAGATTCAGTCTAGACTTTAGTTGGGCTTAATTTAAATAATCTAGACAAAGTTTGGAATTCGTTTCTCAATAAGTGGATTGCTAAAATCGCCTTTACCCTGTATCCCGCACAGAGGCAAAGGGAACCTAGTGTTAAGACACTCCGCTCCCCCACTTACCGCTGAATTCTGAAGACATTGCGTGCTAAGTGGCGGAACTCAACGCAGCGCTTTGCTTCGACACCAGAGCGAAGAAATGAAAATATAAATTTAAATAAATATTTTATTTCCTCGAGAGTCACGACTTGCCTCCTCCTGCATATATTTAAATATTTTTTTTAGTTCCACGTTGTATCCCGCATATAGTAGGTTAGCCAGCATTGCGTGTTGAGTGATTAAACTGAATGCCGCGCTGTATCTTGTCACAAGAGCGAGAAAATTAAAATATTAAATGCTTTATTTTCACAAATGAGAATCAAACCCACAACCCCGTTTACCACCGTTCACAGTTCACATGCTTAATATAAAAATAATAGAAAGCTTTGTAAATGTCATTGTAGAAGATCAAAAGACCTCTAGAAAGTGAGTGATGGGTGATGGGTCATAGCGAAGTAAAATTAAGTCGTTTGACCTTATAAGATCTTGTAAAAGGGTTAATCCTTTAAGGGCTTGTCTAATGTGATCGATGTAGAGCTCATGTGTTTAGAATTTAAGATCTGACGATTGATCCATTTTTGTATTAAGCAAATTTAAAGCTGAAGACGTCGTGGCGCAGGGGCTGGGGCATAAGGCGTCGTAGCGTAGGGGCACGAGTGTGTAACTGTAAACACAAAGGTTGTGGGTTCGAATCCCATTCAGGGGAATGATATATTTAATATTATCATTTCCTCGCTCCGGCAACTAAGCAAAGCAAGGTATTGATCTCTGCCACATGTAATGGCCCGATAATTTGGCGGATTGTAGAATAGAGCGTTAAACTAAAAATATATATATACTCGTAATTCTATGAAGCAGAAGTGACATTAGGTTCTCCGTTTTGTGGAAGGAGTGGGAATCGAACCCACAATCACGTTTACGCTTGTGCCCCTCCGCCACGACGAAATCAAATACATTATTATTTATTTGTCCTTTAATACAACCATTAGTCGTATCAAGTTCGAACAGAACTTCAACTGAAAGACTTGTTCTTAATAGCTCGTGAACCAATCCTAAATAATGGGATAAATAAAAATAGAAAAAACTTCGAAGGACAAACAAACAAAGCTATCATTTATTTTTCGTACGAATAAAAACTTTTATTGCCATCTATCCTATAGGGCTTAGTAAATCGGGTGGAAAATTTTGTTCCGATATTTTTTTTGTGGTTGTGGAGTGGTGTTTAGCGATGGTAGTTGTGGGTTCAATTTCAGTTTATTTCAGAAATATATAATAGTTTCAGTATTATATTAATTTAAGTTACATTTAGGTGTATATGTAAAGCGTGTTACTACGAGATGGGTTTGTTTTTATTATACATAATAATAAATACCTACTACTTAATATATACAGTACTTCAATGGTAATGAGTTCGATAAAGAAGACAGAACACAAAATAGAGAAATATGAATTTAACTAAAAATACAAAAAAAAAATATTAAATTTAAATTCACATACGAAAATTATTATGTTAAATCCTTTTATAATGTGATAATCCACAGATTAAAATTTGTTCATTTAGTAATATCGTTGTGGGAAGAGCGACCTTTCGTGTTTGTTTAGGCTCTAAACATATTTTTACGCTCAAAAAATGAAAGATTATTTTTTGTACTCTAAATTAAAAAAATGTGGGAATTATGGTAAATATGAATGTAATTGTAAGTTTTTCTATTATTTCGTTTTTAGATTTTTCTTTGTTGTTACATTGGTTGTAGGTATCGTATGTGTAAAGAGATATTATTTAAAATTTTAGGAAATAGCCCTAGGAAGGCAACGGGGGTGACCGCTCACCCCACTAATTGATAAAAGTGTTAAATATTTTGTTGGTATTGTTGGTATTCCTTATAACGCTTAATCTATTCTGTATCTTTTATCTGTCTATATAATTGGAGTGAATGTATTCATTTGTAAGCATCTACGTGTTGCCGTAAGTTGATGTTTTTGATATACTGACATGTCTAGGGTGACTCGTAACACCTGTTGCCTTTTACTTTAGTATTTTTTCACGATATTATAATAATTGTTTGTTTTTTTACGTTTGAAAGGCTTAGATTTTGGAGAAACATATAAGACTACTCGCAAAGTATTGTTGATGCTAGCTTGGATGCGGATTGTCTCCCTTGCTATGTGCGGGGCGCAGCGTGAAGTTAAGAAATCCTATTTGATCCTAGATAACAAAAATGCTTACTGAATGAAAACAAAACAAAATAGTTTAAATATAGATATTAAAATATTTTTTCTATAAATAAATAAATTAGCTTCACGCTGTATCCCGCACACAGCAGCAGCAGCGCATTCTGGAAGCATTGCGTGGTGAGCGGCGGAACTGAACCCCGCGTTTTGCCTCGATACCAGAGCGAAGAAATGAAAATATAAATTTAAATGAATATTTCATCTCCTCGATGGGAATCGAACCTACAACCAGTTGATTTTAAAATCACAGTCAATATACTATTCATATACTTAACCTACTTTGTTCCTTTTCTATTCTATTTTAGACGATGAAAGCCAAAATTAAATTTATAGATGTCAATGTTGATAGTGTTTGTGATATTAGGTAACAATAAATAACTCTAAAAATTTGACATTACATATACGATTTTATTAGGTCGACGTCTAACTATGTAATATAATCTAAGAAATATATGTTTACCCACGTGCAATCACTGTATCAATATGAAATTTAGCGGTTATACGTACTATAAATAAATAAATAAATGCTTTAATCATTAATTAACTATTACTATACAATATTATGATACCATAGAGCAGACCTGATAATGGAACGAGGATCTGAACTTCTGAGATTAGTAAAAAACCACTCGAGTTTAGGTATATAATATAATTTGTGGTTCCTTTTTTTAATATCTCTGAATAGCTATAAAATTTTATAAAAATATGTTTTTTTCCAATAAATTCTAAATTCGAAACTATTCGTGTTGAGACGCGGAACTCAACGCCACGATTTAGTCTTACCAAAACGGAAAAAACAAACCTAAGTGAGAATCGAACCTAAAACCATGACATTTACATAGATTGTCTTATTTCACTACAACTGCCTCACATTTCGTCAATTCACATTTATTACAAGTAATTCCATTTTCTCAAAATAAATAATCATAAAGTGCAAGCGCTAAACGCGCTGTCAACATCAGCGTCTAATCTCCCCCTGGCCTATATAGTTGGGGGAATGATCGTTTGTTTGTAATTCTGTAGTCAGTTTGTGTTATATAATGTTATGTCAGCTCATTTTAAACTTAATATAACTTCATTTTTATATAAATTATTGTAATTAATATTTTTATTGATATTATAATTATATTATAATTGATATTTTTTACCTTTCTTTCTTTCCTTTTAGTTTAGTTGGTGGATATTGATTGATGGACTGACTGATTATCTCGTTTTATTAAATCAGAATTGTCTTTACTTTTTTTAGCATAAATTATATAAGAACTGATAAATACTGTCAATACACTCAATTCTCCATTTTTCTCCCCAATTCCAGACATATTAAGCGTAGAGTGACACAACTCAACGCCGACGCTTAGTCTTATTAATTTAAATAGTATCCCAAAATATTCCATTTACTGTCAAACGCCATCCCATCTTACTATGCTGGAATTAATAAATTAAACAAACAAAATTCCGTTCTCTTCTATAATATCTTTGTAACGGAAGTGTCGTAATGTGCAATTTCCTTCAGAATTTCGACCTATAAACGGTTTTAGGAAGTACAAATATAAATAGATTACACTGAGATGATGATGTACTGACGGTTCTTGAATACAAATCATAGTTTTAATGAAACAAGCCAGCTTATGTGGATTGGCACGGAATTATTTGATATTTTTTGTCCAAATTCAGGACTTTAGGCGTAAATTGGTGGAACTCAACGCTGCGCTTTGCACTACTAGAGTGGGGAAATAATCTTGTGAGTGAAGATCGAATTAAATTTTGTATTTTAATAGTTTTTTTTTTGTTATATCTTCACAAGAATAATTGATTGAGAATGGGAATTGAAGACGCAACCGTTGCGTTTAAAGTTGCCCCTGCGCTACGACGGCGGCGGCTAGCGTTATAGTTAACACTTTTTTTTCTCTTTTTTTATTCTGTTATACGCGAGAAATGTGTGGTTCCTTTTTTTAAACTAATTATCAATATAAATAATTAATAAATTTATAAATTTTATATTTTATAAAATATTTTTGCAAATTTCAACGTTTCAAATTTCACGACTTTCGTAAAATATGCATTCGATTTGTGAATATGTTGTCAACTAGAAAACGTATTTAGGTTAGTTTAAATATTTTAGTACTAGTTTCACGCCAGCGTGAAACTAGTACTAAAGATAAAGCAGGATAGACAGAGAAAACCTAGTGTTAAAACACTCTGTTCCGCATGCATCGTCCAATTTTGGAGGACACTTCGTGCCGAGTGGAGGAACCTAACGTTGCCCTTGGTCTCCTTATCAGATTATTTATAAGTATCAATAATAAACATCCCCCGAATAAGATTTCAACCATTTTGTAACCAGAATATTTAAAAAAAACCGCAATCTGGATCAGAACATACGACTATCGTCTTACATTCACAAACCGCAAGCCAAATGGCATACGTAATGTGACACGTTCAAGCAAAATGAAGTAAGCACGGAATATAAATGAATATGTAATTAAATGAGCTTACGAGTTACGTACAAATGTATTCATCATTTTGAAGCATTTACATAATATAACTGTGTGTTAGCGTAACAGATGTTTTGTTGGAAAAATCTATGGATTTTTTTTTATATGAGGGGTAGTAACAAGGCGGAGGGCGGCGTTGAGTTCCGCCAATTAAAATGCTATGTCTCGAGAATCTGGTGGAAAGTGGACAACGGAAGCGTCTTTATGAGGAATGCACTGCCTCAAATATACCCTACATATGCATGTTTCACTATTGAAGATTTTGTGAAATTGAATTAAAATATAATAACAGTTAGTAATAAATTTAAAATGTTATTCCACACTCCTCCTCTTGGACGGTTTCCAAGAGGCGCGGGTTCAAATTCCGCTGCGTTCAAATTTTATACATTTTCTAAATGAGTAATAATAACAGATTGTTATGTCATTACCTTTTGTTAATAAATTCCTCAAGAAATAATAAAAAAATATCTGTGTCATCGTCACATATAATATCCACGCTTATATTTCTGTTGTATTAGCGAGAATAACTCATAAACTGTCCCTCGCATAGAATAATAATGGGGAGAATTCCATTTTCAGGACTAAAATGGGTCGGCATTTATTAAGTTGCATAGTTTACTTCATTCCTGCTTTTGCTTGAAGGCTATTGGTTATTATTATTGTAATATTAATATTGACATTATTTTATGGATCGTCGTGGCACATTGCATTTTTATTTCTCTGTTCAGGTAGACAAAGCGCGGTGTTGAGATCCGCCACTCGCCATTTCGTGAAAATTAAGTGGATTGTGGAAAATTATATCTTAACCCGCGAAGCAGTTTTTTTTTCAATGTTAATTTTAATTAATAGTCGTTTATCAGTATGTATATCTCTTAAAAACCATGCGGTTTTTAAGAGATAAATTACAAGTAAGGTTTTTTAGCATCACGCTCTATTCCTAGGGGGTAGCCCGTTAGAACAGATTTATAATTTATTTAATCCAAATTTTAAAAGTTACTGATAAATTAAAATACAACATGTTTAAAAAACATATTTTTGTCAATCACCATTTATTTTATACATATAAGACAGGATTCAACGATAAAATGGCTATTCTTATTTGTATTAGATGCAATGCTTACTTGGTGAAAAGTAAAGAAGTAAATGAAAAGTAAAAGAAAAAACGATCTTTTTAAATTTTAGACATTTATACTTATTTAGAAAACGTATAAAAATTTGAACGTAGCGGGACTCGAACCCGCGCCCCCTGGAAACCGACCAGGCGCTTTGACCACTTAGCCATACGTTCTCGCCAAGCTACGTCGAAATTCTTATACGCTTGTTACAACTTATTTATGTTGTTAGCATCTCTGTAGGGAGATTTTTACAAATT
>DWLH01000553.1:0-18933 GCA_018249795.1 Heliconius telesiphe telesiphe
TTTTTTTTTTTTTTTTTTTTTTTTTTTTTTTTTTTATTTTTTTTTTTTATTTTTTATATATATATATATATATATATATATATATATATATATATATATATATATATATATATATATATATATATATCGTCTCGCTTTGCATTGACACTAGAGCGAAGAAATGGAAATATTAATTTAAATAAATATTTCATTTCCCCGATTGGGGATCGAACCCACAACCAGTCGCTTTTGTAGTCACACTTTGTACCCCTGCGCCACGACTGGCCTCGTGTGAATGACTTATAACAGTGTTTTTTTTGCTTTCTGCGTACCTACAGAGAAGTTGGCAATATTTGGACTAAATTTGCTTCGTATTCTACGAATTGATGACATTTACACAATAATATATAATAGTATTTTTTATTTTTATTTAATAGTTTATTTATTTTAATTAAATAATCTCCATAATTATTCAATTATTTATCAGTTTTCAGTTTGCGGAGGAATATAAATATTATTGACTCATCGTTCTGTTTCTCACATTCTAATTATAATAAAAGAAACGTATATTATTATAATATTTTTTTAGTCAGCCAAATCAGCAAAATTTGCTATATAATCTTGTCATATATACCTACTTGTAAATCTATGAGGATATCTTATTTAATGAAAAAGTTGAATATCCTCTCTCTAGGAAGAAAACAAAGCGCGGCGTTAAGCTCCGCCGCTGATTACACGATATCAGCAAAACTGGATGGAGCGCATAATTTCTTAGTACAAGGTTCCTTCTAACTTGCTATGTAAAAGATATAGCGAGAAGCAAAAATAAAATAAAAATAAAAATTCATGTATATAAAAATGAACAAATTAAATCCAGTGAGTGAGGCCAGTCGTGGAGCAGTAGCACAAGCGTGTCACCGTAAGCACGATAAATTGGGGGTTTGATTCCCTCTCGAGGAAAGTAAATATTTTCATTTACTCGCCCTGGTGTCGATTTCTGAAGCTTAAAAAAATATACTTAATATTAAAATTATCAAAATAAATCAAACCCAATCAAAGGTGGTAGCACCTTAAGCAGTGTTTAATAGTTACTGCTCATAACACAAACTGACATAACATGAACAGTTATCAATAAATATATAATTAACATTTAATATTAAATGCAGGTCAACTGATAGTCGCACATAGCTCCGCTGTCAATGCACACATACATTGTTTGTCCACTAAAACGAACGAACGTACGGACAAAAATATATATTTTATTATATTAAAAAAAATGGTTTTCATATAAAATGAAGTATATAATATTATTTTCTTTGCTATTAGTGAATTTTGTGAGGGAACGCACGCCGATTGTTAAAGTTAAGGGAGGTTTTCTGAGAGGGTTGATCAGTGAGGATGGTGAGGTTTACCAGTTTTTTGGTATACCATACGGTGTTGTGACCAAAGGAAATCGATTTCAGGTGAGTCTTGCCATATATTTATCGAGGGTCGCAGGTTCATTTTAATTTAGATGACATACAAAGTCATAATTCATATTCAATTTTGATTAAAGTTAATTTTTGTCGTTTTTTTTTTTTAAATTTTATAATGTTGTTTTTTTTTGGTTTTATATTTGTAACTACATTAACATATATATATATTTAAATATTACATAATTAATCTTTAATATACCACGTACAGTACAGTAACCAAAAAAGAAAAGAATTTACAGACCCATTTTAAATTTTCAAATCTTTCAGAGTTCGGCAAAAAGTCAGAAACGGAAGTCTCTTCCACATTAGGTTCCCTCAGCCTAAAAAAACAATAATATTATATAAATTTGTATAGTTGAAGCTGTTTTATATATCCATTAAATAATATAAAAATTGTCAAGGTCAGTCAAGGGCGCAGGCTGTAAACACGACAGGTTGTGGGTTCTCTCCCTCTGGAGGAAATAAAATATTTAATATTTTCACTCTGTTTCTCTCTCTTTTTCTCGCTCCGGTGTTAAGGCATAGAGTTCGGCGGAAAATGCTGAAGCTGAAAAAAATTAAATAAAATAATCTCGATATAACTTAGAAAATGTGACCAAGAATTTGATTTTACTTATAAAATAAACCTGTAAAAGAAACTTACTATGTATAAATGTAAAAAAAAAATATTCTCTGTAAATGTATTATTTATAAACATAATCTTGTATTGGTATGCAAGGAATAAATAAATAAATTTTGATTCAATTGAATTTAATTCTAACACACGTGTAGATTTTTTTTAAAATTATAAATTAACTGATGCCTGTGCCACGCGCCAGTCGTGGCGCAGTGGCACAGGGTGTGACTGTAAAATCGACTGGTTGTGGGTTCGATCCCCGCTCGAGGAAATGAAATATTTACTTAAATTTATATTTCCATTTCTTCGCTCTGGTGTCAAGGCAAAGCGCGGCGATGAGTTCTGCCACTCAACACGCAATGCCTCCAAAATTCGGCAGAAGGTGGGGAACGGAGTGTCTTAACACTAGGTTCCCTCTGTCTACCCTGCTGTGTGCGGGATACAGCGTGAAGCTAATTTAATTTTTTTTTTTTATTGAATATAATAATAATATTTTATAACACATATAAAATTTCCATAAAATATGACATTTATAATATATACAGATATGTAGGTACTTAAATTAAGTTGTGCAATGGCGGCCTTATCTTATGGATTGTTTTCCTATAGTTTATTATAGTAATTATAAATGACTACTCTGCATTTTTTTTTAATAAATGAATTCTATACATAAAATGAATATTTATAAATGTATAACACCTATACATATAACAATTTTTTAATTACTTGTTTGGTTGTTGAATTTAATTTAATTTAATTTGATAACAAATTAAATTAAATTAAATTCAAATAAGGAGTCTTTCACACTATCTCGACCACTGTGCCAATTTGAGAACACAATTACAGATGTTTTGTTACAATAGCTTTAGAAAGAAATTTACAATTAAAAAAAATATTTGTTTAGTGAAAAGTATGTTTGTTAAATAAAAAAATATTACAATTACCCTAAAATTATAGATTTTTAAAATTGAATATGGTCAAAAGAGCAGATGTGGAGATGATCACACGTTTATTATAATAATTCAATATAGATAAAAAAATATAAATAAATCCATAATGAAACACACAATAACGATTTCATTCACAAAGTTTTTTGAAATTTTAAAATCCTCAAATTTGGATGGATGAGTGCAAATAACCGATTCTAATTTAAGACCCTCCGTTCGAACGGAGTGTCTTTTGTCTGCCAAATTTTCGAGAAATTTCATATTGATTGGAAATTGACACTCGGAATTCAACGGAGCTCAGCGCCGCGCTTTGCCTTACTACTAAGAAATGATAATATTAAATAATTTTCATAGTGAAAACCTCGAAAATCGAACTAGGTTACTTCAGCTTGTTTAATAATCAATTTGAAAGACCTAAGTTCAATTCCAGCCAATACTAAAAAAAACCTGGTATATATATTTATATATCCATGTATAGGATAATACATAAATAAAATATATTGTGTTGGAAATAATAAAAAATATAATCTCTTCTCTATTATATAATAAAAGGATATAAAAGACAATTCTGTACATGAACGATATAAAAAAATAATAATTAGGTCGGTTAATATGTCGATTATAGAACCTAAAAAACCACTCAGCAGAAGGTGTGAAGGTGTCTGTCTGTCTGTCTGTCTGTTTGTTTGTTCGCCAATCACGCAAAAAGTGGTTTATGTTTGTCTGCAACACACGGAGAGCCTTTATTAGGCTTCCATGGACGGAGCTCCATGGACTTCTATTCACTTCGATGGCTTCCATGGACGAGGACGAGGCTCCGCTGATGGGGCTTGTAGGGCTTTCTATCCACCCTTTTTGCCTTTGTCCTTCTTAGTGCCCTGCTTTTGGTTCGGGCCAGGGTTGGAAGGCGCTGCCAGGGTCGTCACGGGACTCTGCCTCTACCTTTAGGACTGCTGCCTGGCGCCTTTTATCCACCGCCAAAGGAGGACGAACTGGCTTTGCCGGAAGGAGCCTGTCCTCCAGCACTGCCAGTCGCGTGTTCAGTAATGTGCTAACCTGCACTATTACTGACCGCGCCATTTCGTCCTCCTTTCCCTTTTGCTCAGGAGTCTGTCGCACGGCCCGGGAACGCTCGAGTTCGGCCCTCATCGACGACATCTCCTTGCGCAACTCAGACAGCTCCTGTGACGAGCGACTGTTCGCCTCCCGCACCTGCGTAACCTCCTCGCTGGCCGTTTTGTTTATCAAAATCGTCATAGCTGTGTTGATGGCGCCAGTGGCCTCCTTAAGGGCTTTTGTAAAAGTGCCCTTAATGTTGCCGGATCTGCACGCGACTTTATTTATAATAGCCAAGCTGTCCGCGACCTGGAGCTGCAGATCTTGCACCATGGGGCCATCCACCATAGGTCCCTCCAAGTCTGAGAGCCTGGCGTTTGCTCTCAGTTGGACCGTCTCAGCCAAACTTATCACCTCCTCCTCCGCTTGGAGCCGAAGTTTTCTTCTTTTCGCCGTGGTAAGCTTCTTTGGCTTCTCTTGCTCTTCGTTATCGGAAGAGCCGGAGTTGTTGTTTTTACTCCTCGTTCTCTTCCGGTATTTGGAGCTCTCTTGCATCGCTGCATTTTGAGACTCCATCGAGACACAGCTGTCTCGGATTCAGATGCCGCCCAGAGATGACTTCGTGAAGACGTAGAGCACGACCTGGGCCTCCCGCTGATATCGGAGGCGATTTTCGCCAAGTCACTCTCGCGTCCTTGACGCTCCCGCCCGCTACGGGCACAAAAAACTCCTCATCATCTTTTTTAAAAAAAATATTATTCTCCATACTGATCCCACGAGTATGGGGGAAAAACGGTCCATCCAAGCAGTGTCCTCTGTACTTGGATAAGCCTTATACGCCACGGGTGTCGGCCGGTACCCTGGCGGGACCAGCAGTAGCGACTGATCATCCCATCAGCCAAGCACCCCTCGCGCTGCTTCGCCTTCGCTTGGGTTGGGGTAATTTTTTATAGAGGTTTTCTTCCTCGCAGCCCGGCCGATAAAGGCAAGACCCTCGGTTAAACTCCTGATTACGAGACATGACCGCAACCACGAGTGGAGTTCCGATATAATCGGCGCTGGCACATATCACTGCGCCTGCGTGACGGCAGTGTTAGTACACACCACTTCTGCTAGTCAGAAGAACACGCGCAAGAACGCCGTCGCGTCGGATTATTCGCCGACGAGCAATCATTACCCAAGGACGGATCCTGTGGGTAATAATTACTCGCCGCCCAGGGTGCACCGATACGCTATACTGCACGTCCCCCCCGAATGACAAATGCATTAGAAAAGGGCCAACAGCAAGCGCACACACGTGGAGGTTATCCGACTTCGAACCCCAATAGTTCATAGCCTAATGCAACTTATAGGATAGTTTTTATCATGGTGTATAAAGAAATTGTAGTAGAAAAAATTACATCATTATATTATTTAATAAAAAAAATCGACTTCTTCAATTTAAACCGGATCTCATACTCTGAACTTAACCAAACTTTCACCAAACTACCCTTTATGTGTACCCTTTCTAATAAAAAAAAGTCATAAAAATCGGTTGAGTTGATATTAAGTTATTCGTCCATTTGTCGCGCACATACTTAATATAAATTTGAGACATGTGATTTTCTCATAGATACCATTGTCGGATATGAACTAAATTACAATAGGGCTGCACGGGACGCACTAGCTTTCAAATATACAAAGAATCATCAAAATCGGTTCACTCAGTCAAAAGTTCTGACAAGGATAAAAAAATACAGTCGAATTGATAAGTTCCTCCTTTTAGTAATCGGTTAATAGAAATCTGACATAACCAAATTACGATTATTTTATTTAACGACAATTTAAAAGAAGAAAGTAAATTGAGGCATTTCGTCGCACAGGGGCACAAAGTATAACTGTAAAGTGGTTGTGGGTTCTATTCCCACTTGAAGAAATGAAATATTTATTTAAATTTATATATCCATTTCATCGCTCTGGTGTCGTAAATTAGGGAACGGAGTGTCTTAACACTAGGTTCCCTCTGCCTACCCTGCTGTGTGCGGGATACAGCGTGAGGCTGAAAAAGCATGTACAATTAATAGTTGTTTAGTCTACCATAATTATTATTTTAAACGTCAACGTTGGTGACATTAACAAAAATAATAACGTAGGTATATTTGTCGGGACTAGCTCAAATAGCGAAGTCTACAATAAAAAGTATATGTATTTGGAAAGTAAATTCTGATTGTGAGTTCATAGTTTATAAAAGTTTATATTGTGTTTAGATGGATCACGTGATGATGTCATTACATTATATTCATTGGCACGTAGGTACGTTTCATTCATTTACAGTAGATATATTTCACAAGAGAACTTTCTCAAGATTTTATATATAAAAAAATAAATGAAATAATCATGTTAAGGAAGTATCAAATATATTTAGTTAATTAAACTTAATGTTATATTCAAAACAAATGAATTGTATGTAAATTTATTAATACGTTTCAAGTATGAAAAAACATGCGTTGTAATAATTGCGTTTCTCCTTTTCTTTTAAATGATTTATATTTCTAAAGTATTTTTCTTTCCTAAGTGTGGAATAACACTTTAAAAATGTTCAAAAAGATTTATATTTCTATTATTTATATCGATATATCTGGGAATTAAATGCAGGAACAGAGCTGCCATCTTAGTACAGAGTAAACTCTAAAACTAAAAATACAGAATATATTATTTTACATTATATCATAAAAAATAGGTTTAAACAGTGCATATGAAGGTATCCTCCTGTAGTATAACTGTTTTCAATTACTATCAACACTACAATGTCGATACTAATGTGGTATGATAGTGTAATTTTGAACATTTTGAATATATTTCCGCCATTATGATAAAAAACATAGATGTGATGTGATGATATTTTTAAATTTGAAAAAATATTTATTAACTATAAGAATGTTGGTAGTTTTTTAAAAGGTATAAGAATTAAAAATTGCCTAAAATATGATATAATCATATTTATTCGCAAGTGTTGTAATAACTATTGGTATCTATTAACCAAAAAATCACTACAAATATTAAATATGCTCAATTATATAGTGTTTTTGTCAGCAACATTTTAAATGAAACCACAGTTTTAACTACTCTATGAAAGCCTAATACAATAATTAAAAAATAAATTTTTTCAAAAAATAAATAAATAATAAAATTATCGTTGTAAAATAAAATACAATTTGTCAAGAACGACGCACGCACACATAAACCTATCAAAGGGAAACCGCCGCATACGCCTCATTCCGAAATCGAGTCGTAGGTATTGGCGGCAAGGTTCAAAGTTCTAAAGGTTTTAGTAGTATTTTTGTAGAAGTATGTGTTTACGTTATTGGTATCTATGCGTAACTGCGTCACACGATATACAGGTATGGATAAACATCGTGAAATGAAAAAAAATCCTACGTCTAAACTGTTGGGGTATCTTGATTAATTTCCGTAGGTATGGGGCTTAAAATATTTTAACCTATATACTGTTCATGTAAAAGGAGCGCTGACGCTTCCAACCTGTATATAAAAATATTAAATTAAATAGTAATAACAATTTTTCAAATATATCTTCCATGTACAGACACCGATGAGTTAGTTGTTTTATTGTAAGTATCGATAAGTTGTATTTTTATTTCAAACATTCAATTGAAGATTCTTATGGGAGGTACGAATATGCGACCTAAGGTTTTAATAATTTTCACATTAGAAATGTTAAGTGCGTTGAAAACATACATTATAGGTATATTAAAACACGAACATAATTCAGTGTATTAAGTAAATAATTCTGTGGTTTAAACGGGCGAAGCCGCGAGCGGTTCGCTAGTAATATAAATAAAATATATATTTTATATGCGCGTGGCCTTGTCTCGATACTTCTGAACACGCAATACGTATGCAATGACAGTACTACAAGCAGCTACCTTGTACGAGTCGACTTTCCTGCTTTATGGTGCTAAGATAGTCTTGCTTCCTTGGAACTTGCGATTTATTTCTGTATCAACAAATAGATGTAAAATTTTATTTCATTTTTTATTTAGTATTGTGGAGGCCAGTCGTGGCGCAGCGGCACGAGATGTGACTGTGAAACCGACTGGTTGTGGGTTCGATCCCCACTCGAGGAGATGAAACATTTACTTAAATTTATATTTCCATTTCTTCGCTCTGGTGTCGAGGTTAAGCGCGGCGTTGGGTTCTGCCACTTAACACGCAGTGCCTCCAGAATTCGGCAGAAAGTGGGGAACGGTGTGTCTTAACACTGGGTTCCTGCCTACCCTGCTGTGTGCGGGATACAGCGTGAAGTTGATTTAATTTTATTTAGTATTCGCTGTATCCCCTATATAGTAACGTAGACGGTGCAATCTAATGGTAAAACACGTCGTCTCCTCCCTTTTCACTTAGGGACGGAACTCAACGCTGCGCTTTGCCTTGTTACCTACCATAGCTAAGAAATCAAAATATTAAATAATTAGCTCCCCTGCACGTTTACATTCTCACGCTTGTACCACAGCGCCGCGACAGCCAATGAAACGGTCATATATATTTTCTCCTGACTAAGATCGTCCCCATTAGGACGCTTCTGTTCCTCACTTTCCACGGAATGTCGAGGAAGGCACACAGATGTTGAGTGGCGGAACTCAACATCACGCTTTGCCTCGTTGCCAGAGCGAGAAAATAAAAATATAAAATATTCCATTACACCGTGTGGAAATCGAACCCATAACCGACAGCCGCACGCTTGTGCCCTTGCGCCAAGACTCTCTCATCAATAACGTCATAATATATGTAACAGTACATTAATTTACAGTGAGAATTTAAAAAAAGTCGTACGCAGTCTTACTAATGAAGTACACCTTGTACTTTGGTCTTGCAATAATCTGGCCGAATAATGATAATAACCTCAAAATATTATTTTGGCATATCTATAAATTATTATTTTGTATATGCCTTATATGATAACTTTTTCCCGAGACTTTGCCTCAATGAAGAATTTTTCATCGTAATGAAGAATTTTGTATCGTAATGCAGTAAAAATTCAAAATTTCCAAAATAATTCACGTCCGTTTCCGCAACCTTCTATTATATAATATTTTACATTAAAACATAAGGCAAACCGCGCATTTCAACGTCTATTCTCAGTCAAACGGAATCGGAATAAAATATTTCAAACGATGGCAACCTTTGCTTGCGACAGTTATTTTCCAGGCAACCATGTGTTTTAGCGATGAGAAATAAAATAAGCTTTAATTTGATATATAATAAATAAAATACATATGAGTGTAAATATTAACATTAAGTGACTTGTATAAACCAGGCAACCCTGGGCTTGCGGCAGACTGAGAGCTGGCAACCATTGTTTTTCCAATTCCTTATGCGATTTTCTTTCAAATGATGTGCGATTCACATAAAAAACATATGAGTGCAATTTTCTCCAAAACGAGTTACGAAAAACATTAATTAAAGGTGATTGCGGCAGGATTCTTTTAGGCAACCTTAGTGTAATCTATTCTTCTATCATGTATCATTCTTAAATATAAGTTTCATTAGAATTACTGATCCCTACAGATTTATGCCATGGGATCTCGACCTATATTGGCACAGTGGCACGACACAACTGGCACGCTCGGAACACGATATACATACAAACAACTGAACTGAATATGTCCTATGGACAGTGAGTTTGAAACCATTACGATTTATGATGTAATATAGCCAATACGTTCTTCAATAAATTATACCTACCCAATAAAAAATATTTTTGAGCCCGTCGTTGCGCAGAGGCACAAAGGTGTGACTGTAAATGCGACGAGTGTGGGTGCGATTCCCACTCGAGGTAATGGAATATTATTTATTAATATTTTCATTACTTCGCTCTGGCAACAAGGCAAAAAAAGCCCATCGTTGAGTTCCGTCATTCAACATGTAATGCCTCGAAAGGTATCGAACGGAGTGTATTTGAGTACTAAGACACTCCGTTCTATATTTTTCGAGAACCTAGTAAGGTTCTCTCCGCCTACCTGGCGAGATACAGCGTGAAACTGAAAAAAAGTTTTTTCAAATCGAACCAGTAGTTTCTGAGATTGGCGCGTTCAACCAAACAAACTCTTTAAACTTTATAATATTAATAAGAGGATAAATTGACATTAACCATTATAGTTTAATGCCAATTTTATATGTACATTTATAATTATGAATCTACTTAGTGATATAATGTAAATCGTATAATTGTAATAAAGTATTTTATAATATAATTTACATTTTATTTAATTATGAAGGTTATGAGATTTGAGACGTTCTACGAAATCTGTATTTTTTAAATCCACATTAATAATAATAATATCGACATTAACAATTAGCCATTATTTTTTAATTATTAGAGAAAACGGTGTCAAGGTACTCTCCGTTCCAATTTCTTCTGGCATTATTGTTTTCTTGATTTAATACTACTTTATAAAAGTCAGGTATTAAAAAGGCCATGATGGCGCAGGGGAACAAACGTGCAACTAAAGACGAATGTTGTGAGTTCGGTAGCATTTGGGGAATGAAATATTTAATATTTTCATTACCTCGTTCCTCTACATGCAATGCCTCGACAGTGTCCTGTCCAGGGAACGAAGTGGCTTAACACTAAGTTCCCTCCTCTGCTATATAAATTCTAGAATTTCATTATATGTCTATAATACGAGACCGTCGTCGAGCAATGGAATATGCATCTGAATGTTAACGTGGTGGTTGTAGGTTCAATCCTCATCTGGGAAAATGAGAATCTATGTCTCATAAATTCTCAAACACTGCATGGCGAGATAAATATAATTTAGTACATGGTGTACTAAATGTGTATATATATATATATATATCAAGTAAATTTTATGAAGATAAGGTTTGTCTTTTATAGCATGTAATTTAGACGTATACTTTTCGACAAAATGTAAAATTAAAATAATTCAACGCTCTGCTTACGGCCTAAGCAAGTAGGCGCAAGTCCTGCAGGTGGCGCCCTTGCTGCCGATTTTGTCACAAGCAGCCACGTAGTGCTTTTAAATTGAATGTATAAAATATATAATCAATCAGCATAATAAAATATAGGCGGTATGCGGGCGAAGCCGCAAGTGGGTCGCTAGTTGTCATATATTAAGGAAGGTCTTTAAATTAAATTTAAATATCTTTTTTTTTTACTAATGTATATTTTATTTATTTAATTCATTCAACAATCAAGGATATTATAGTCAAAAAAATATCTTATCTATATAAATAAGATATAAATACCAATTTGAAAGAATTATGTTTATTTTAAGTCGTAATATTTCTAAAATGGTTTTTTTTATTGATTTAGGCCTTGATTTCCGCCACTCAACACGCAAAGTGAAGAACGGAAGTGTCTTAATACTACGGTCCAGGTTCCCTCTGCCTGCCCTGTAATATATATATATATATATATATATATATATATATATATATATATATATATGTAACTATATATATACGAGTAAGCACATTTTATATATTAAGTACCTACGAAGTACGTACGTACTTACGTAATTTTAATGTAAATTCAACATAAACGTTTACATTTTTTATGTTAATATTGTATTGTTTCCTAATAATTTTCATTTGTTTGGTTAAATTATATATATTTATATATTCTTTAAGTATATTACATTGTATGTATAATTAATATAAGCAATGTGTTGTGGGTTACAGGTAGGGTTGTGTCTTCAAACTACTGCGCAAATACATTATACAGATTCAACTTTTTTTTTTACTTTTAACTCTATTCCTCATAGCAAGGTAGACAGAGGGACCCAGTGTTAAGAAACTCCGTTCCGATTAAGACACTTCCGTTCCCCACTTTGCGCCGAATTCTGGAGGCATTACGTATTGAGTGGCGGAACTCAACGATGCGCTTTGCGTCGTTACCAAAGCGCGAAATCAACAATATTTAATATTTAATTTCCTCAAGAAGACATCGAACCCACAACCTGTTGCGTTTCATTGCACGCTTGTCTCAAACGTCTGCCGTAATAGGTGCTTAGTCAAAAAGTAGTAAAGGACTTGTACTATTACTCAATTTGCACTTAAATTAATACAAATATATAAATATATATATATATGTATATATATATATATATATATATATATATATATGAACAACCGTTGAAAATTCTTCGCAATTTCTTGTACCTACATATCTCTGAATGCGTCTTAAGTACTGTATCGAAGTCAAGGGCAGAGCTGATGTCGCCACAACCAGCGACCTTCCTTGTATAGAGATCGTAATTTATTTTGAAAATCTTTTTTTTAAATCAGCTTCACGCTGTATCCCGCACACAGCAGGGTAGGCAGAGGGAACCTAGTGTTAAGACACTCTGTTCCCCTCTTTCTGCCGAATTCTGGAGGCATTGCGTGTTGAGTGGCAGAACTCAACGACGCGCTTAGCCTCGAAACCAGAGCGAAGAAATATAATTATAAATTTAAGCAAATATTTCAACTCCTCGAGTGGGGATCGAACCCACAACCAGTCGATTTTACAGTCACACCCTGTGCCACTGCGCCACGACTAGCCTCATTTGATTTGTTTTTTTTTTTTTGAGCTTTACGCTATATCCCGCATATAACTCGTAACACTCACACTGCCTACCCTGCAGAGACTTTAGTTTCCCACTTTCCACCCAATTATTGAGAGATTGCTTTTTGAGTGACGGAACTTAACGACGCGCTTGTTACGGGTTAATAAATAAATAATTAGAAATAAAAATACTCCATGTCCCGAGTAAGAATGGAATCCACAACGCTGGGGGTGTGTGCTGCGCCACGACTTTCATTTCCTAATCTGTCGAACAAACCCGTTGTTTTACTTCATTTTTATATTTGAATTAAAAGTACTCCGAAAGTAGAAAACTAAGTGACAAATCACTATCTTGTCAGAAGCATATCGCAGAAGATGTAAATAATTTTAAAATAAAAGTTCGTATTTTTTTTTAACCTTTTTCATAATTACCAGCTTTGATTTTATATTTATCTGCTACTTAAATAACTAGAGATAATTATCTAGATATTTAATTCCCAAGGAGTCCAGGTATTTTTAGATTACCTTTTTGTACTCATTTAACTTAATATCTATTAACTTGAAACCTATTACAATTTAACTATTTCACAATACTTACGTAGTGTGTTCAAAAAGTATCGCGAATTTTGTGTATTTTCAAAAATTATTTATTTATTCGTGAATATCTATTTTGTCCCCTTCAAAATAACCCCCTGGGATTTTATACACTTGTGCCAACGTTTTTTCCAATCTTTGAAGCACTTCAAAAAAATATTTTTTGTATCTTGACCAGCTCCTCCTTTGTTGCTGTCTTTATCTCGTCAATCGTGGTGTAGCGTCGTCCTTTCATGGGCCTCTTCAGTTTAGGGAACAAGAAAAAGTCACAGGGGGCCAGATCTGGGGAATACAGTGGCTGCGGTATCATTAGTGTGTTGTTTTTGGCCAAGAAGTAGCGTACAAGCAGCGATGTGTGAACAGGGGCGTTATCGTGGTGCAAAAGCTAATTTTTATTGCCCAAATTATCGATTAAAATCGAATGGCACGAGCCAATCGATATGCCTAGGTCCTCGGCAATTTCTCTAACGGTGATTCGACGATTGGCCAATACCATTTTCTTCACTTCATCAATTTTTTCATCTGTTGTTGAAGTGCTGGGGCGTCCGGCACGCTCTTCGTCGTTCACATCTTCACGGCCTTCTGAAAACAGAAAAGTAGCTTCTCCGTATGCCACAGTCAATATTCAGAATGTATTCGCGCACTTAATTTCGTTTTTCACACAAAATTTGATACAGGTTCTTTGTTCCATTTTTTTGAATAGGTAAAAATCGACGACGAATCAAAACACGTACAAACAAAGCAGCTGTCAACAATTAACTGAACATTCAAAATGGCTGAACTTGTCAGCATAAGTGAGAGACATATGTACCAACATAACGTCACAAAAAAATCGAAATTCGAATATACGTAACCCGCGAAAATTCAAAATTCGCAATACTTTTTGAACACATCTCGTTTATACAGTTGTATTTTTTGTTATAATGGAATCTTAAGTGCCTGTCTGTTAAAGAGGATATGATCACTTCGTTTCTTGCCTTTCGTTGTTGCCAACGTTGCACTGCGGATCAGCCTTTTGACCGCTTCGCTACCGCTGTAGTAGTAGCAGCTGTAAGTATGTCGCGTTATTGCGACGACTGCATGCGGGGTGCTGTCATGCAGCTGTAATTTTGCCGACTTCATGTTTACTACTACTACCATCGCATTCGTCAGACACTTCTTTTGTACTCACCTCATATCCTTGTTGAATCATGGAGTCTTTCTCCACTTGCGTAACAGTGAGGTAGAAGGTATTTTTTAGATCTTTCGGTACCGGCGTCGCCTTGATATTTACAATATGAAAAGAATGCACTGCCCTTTTGGATGAGTATATACCGCAGTATATTTTTCGTAGGGTGTAAGCGACGTCCATGGGGCTTCTATGGGTACACAGTAGGTTTTTGCTGATGCTTAGTCTTTGGGATAAACTGCGGTAGAACATATTAAAGAGACTGTGATTTTATTCTCCGATCAGTAGTAATTCTTCTGCTCGGAAGATTCTAGCAGCCGCTACTATTGCTCCAATATTGCGCTTGTACCTTTCCGATTTTCGAACCCCGTTAACCAGTATATTTACCAACAGTTTCTCCCGGAGTTCTTTGGCTGCCTCTGTATTAATGGTAATAGTAATGGTAGTGTCTTTATTAAAGTCGAAGTCTTTTAAAATCCAAGTTGTTTTACCGCATCCGGGGGCCCCAATGACTCACTGCATCCTAGGTACCATCCATGTCGCTGATGATGTATCCACATAATCAAGAGTGATGTCGAAGTTTCTCGCCATCTCAAGCATTCTATCCTCCAGGATCACTTTCGTGCACTTGGCGATGACTACAATGGGATCATTGTTAATTATGGTGAATTTGAGGTTGCTTTTATGTCTGGTTTACTGTGTAGCATGTCTTGTGAATTTATCTATGGCCACCACCTGTGTTTTCTCCTACTCAATAGGTTTGCAACGACAGACATAAAGACGCTGCATGCGGCTCTTGCAGCAGAGTGATTCTGTTTCTGTACGTTTTGCCTGTTCCTCCGCTGTCTTATGTTGGTAGCATTTTGAGCCGCTTTTGATGGTCGCAAGGGTTGATGGTGGGTTTTCCTTCTAAGTGCCCAAGTGATTGAATTTTAGGTAACTGAGATCTTCACCTCTGTCCTCATACACTATTACCTCATGCTGTTCTGTGACTTTTATGCATCCCAGTCGGTCTGCCACTTCTCCTTTGTTGTAGTCAACTACCTCGCAGTCCAGCCATTTTGCTGACTACCGTAACGTTCAAAGGACGTCTGTTCACCGCAATGATCAATTCATTCTTTGATTTCACTACTCGACAGTTTATGCCTCCAGTCTATCCATCCTTGTACGTAACGCTGTATTTTTCGTCTTACTCCCGTTCTTTTAGTGCTACCGTTCAATACAACAGGTGAAATTGCAAAAAAATTACTATTTCTAGAACTGTAACTGCAAAAGCATATAACCTTTCAGTTGCCAGGTTTAAACAGGTTACTTATGTTTGACTAATTGCACTCACGTGGTTTTCAAGTTAATTACTCGTATATATGAAATTAAAACTTATTCTTTCTCAACACTATAACATATACTTGTCTGTAAAATATCAGCAGAGGTTGCCAAAATTTATTTTTTTTCCTGTTCCGCTTGACTATGAGAATAGAACACGAAATGCGCGGGCTGCTTTATATTTTAAAGCAAAATATAATGTAATAGCGTTAAAGTCAATCTTTATACTAATAGTCTACGAGTATCTTTGAAGTTATGAATTAAAGGAATACATACAGAAAACTATGTACAGATGAAATCATGTTTGTTTTTACTGTCCATGATATTGAGTTTTTGCTGAATCTGTATTCTAAATACTAAAAGGCTCTTCTAATTGATAATTTTATTCATTACTAAAAAATAAACAAACATTTTTTTTGTCTGTCCTTCTGTTTGTCCGGGCTAATCTCCAGAACAGCTGAACCGATTTTTAATAAACTTACACTGAAAGATAGACGGGCCTTTACACTACTTCACCGAAAATCATTTTCAATCAATTTTTGCGAGCAAGCTTAGAAGTAACCCCAAAAGGTTAAAATGACAAATTATTTAGTGTGTAACAGTAGAGATAACTATACTAAAATAATCAACCAATTTGCCCTAAATACACTTAAACAAGATTAAATAAATAATCGTATAGTTCAAGCCAGAGAACCCGCGCAGGGATTGTTAGTGTGAAAGAAAATATAAGCATAAATGACGTATAATATAAGAAAAATCACCATTTTCCCTAACATAACAGGGTAGGTAGGGGGAACTTATTATTAAGATACTCCATTCCACACGCACTCAATTTTAGAGATATTTTGAGTAGAATGATGAAACTTAACACCGCTTTGTCTTAGTACCAGAGCGAGATTGAAATAAGAGGAGATGAAAATAATTCAATCCTCCAAATGGGAATCAAACTCCTTGGGGAAAAAACCATTGCGTTTAATCAGACGCTGTGTAGCTGCGCCATGACGGCCTCCTAATACATATATAAGATGAATGTTTCTTAAGATAAAATCTATTATTTAACTGTTACAGGCACCACTACCCCCACCACGATGGAGTGGAATATTCGACGCTATCAACGAACATGCACGATGTCCGCAAAAAATGATCGGTTCAATTGTTATGGGAGATGAGGACTGTCTGAAACTTTACGTTTATACTCCAGCCAGAGTCATAGAGAAACCTCTCCCAGTCATGGTCTTCATACATGGTGGATGTTTCTTAGAAGGCACGGGCTCTTCATTTTTATATGGCCCCGAATTTATTATACAGGAAGATGTTATATTCGTTGGAATTAACTATAGGTTAAATGTAGAAGGATTCCTTTGCTTGGGTATTAAAGAAGCGCCAGGAAACGCTGGACTTAAAGATCAAATAGCTGCACTAAGATGGATAAGAGATAACATTGCTGCATTTGGTGGAAATCCCAATAATATCACGTTATTTGGTGAAAGTGCTGGTGCTGTGTCAATATCCTATCTTATTTTATCTCCAGCAGCCAGTGGACTCTTTCACAAGGCAATTTTGCAAAGCGGTGCTACCATTGCGCCATGGGCGATACAACATGATCCAATCAAGACAGCCAGTAATTTAGCTGTGGAATTCGGCTATTATGGCCATGACCCCCACGAAATTTACAAAGTTCTCTCGAAAAAATCTATCCAAGATTTAATATTTGCTATAAAACATACAAAATACAGACAATTTACAACGGCGCAGCCCTTATTTGCGCCATGTGTAGAAAAACACCTTCCTGGAATAGAACCTATAGTAACACAATATCCAATGGACATCATAAAGTCTGGAAACTACACAAAAATTCCAACTATCATCGGCTATAATAACAATGAAGGAATATATTTCGCGGGAAAGACTCACGGAAGAAGCATAAAGGAAGTTGAAACCGAAGTGGAACCGCGTTATTTATTTCAAAACGATTTGCTATTTCCCTCCAAAGAAACAGAAAATGCTACAATGTCTACAGTTATGAAAAGATACTTCTCAAGGAAGCAGGACGATAATATAATGAACTTGGTGGACCTGTACTCTGATCTTCACATTAAGTATCCAACAGCGGTGGAATCGAACCTATACACCATGACTTCGAACCAGCCAATTTACTTCTATCTCTTCAAGTATGCTGGATTTATAAATATGCCAAAGATAATATCTGGTCACATATTCAAACCCGGTGCCTCTCACGCAGATGAACTAATGTACCTCTTCAAGCCTCATTCGTTTCCTCTACCCACTAGATATTTCGAATTGAATATGATAAAGCGTATGGTGCTGCTATGGACGAACTTCGCTAAGTACAGGTAATTTTTATTCTACTTTAAAATTCTGTAATTTTAGAGACGTTGCAAGGCAGAATTCGACGCCACGTTTCGTTTGATCAGACCGATTCAACGTGAATAAGTATTTTTTTACGGTCACACTCACACGTAGCAACCACCAACTAAGTACCCTTTTTAGATATTTCGTGTTTAGAGTCGAAATTCAACGCCGTGTTTTGTCTATTACCAGAAATGAAAATAATTTACTAATTCTCCCGAGTGAGAGTCGAGCTCACAATCGTCGCGGTTAACGACAAACGCCGTGTGGCGCCGCCACTACGACCCGAATATTTACCCGAATATAATTTCACTTATTATTTTTCACCTTCCTTTACTTTGAAGTAATTAAAATACTATTTTCTACAATTTAGTTTTCGTTTAAGTTTGTCCATATGAGTATAATTTTGGAGCCGGTTCCATTTTTATTTTTATTTTATATAAGTTAGCATTCAAAACATATGCAACGCTACTAGTTGTTTTTTTTTGTTATAACCTTTTCTTGAATAAAGCTGCCTTTATTTTATTAATTATTTATAGTTTAACCTGTGTTTATTGCGTTAAATTATAGTGTGATAGTATAAAACTGTAAAATATATTTTATATCTTCACGCTATATCCCGCACACAACAAGGTAGGCAGAGGGAACCTGTAAACGCGACAGGTTGTGGGTTCGATTCCCACTCGGGGCTATTAATTATTATTTATTAATTATATTGAGGCCAGTCGTGGCGCAGTGGCACAGGGTGTGACTGTAAAACCGACTGGTTGTGGGTTCGATCCCCACTCGAGGAGATGAAATATTTACTTAAATGTATATTTCCATTTCTTCGCTCTGGT
>DWLH01000554.1:0-18917 GCA_018249795.1 Heliconius telesiphe telesiphe
ATGAGAGCGGAGCACTCGTTTTCTCGCGTAGCGCGTAAACTAGAATGCGCATTGTTCTTAACTGGAAAAGCGAAAATAAAAACAACATGTCGAAATATGAAACACATTTATATAGAAAGAAACATTTAAATGTATTTAATATTTTAATGAATAATATATAATTTTAAATTTGATTATATTCTAGTCCTTTCTCTACATGTTATCGCGGGATACCATTACCGTAAAGAGAGAGGATTCATTATCATGTAACACCGTTTCTCACTTCCCGCTTGAAGTTGGAGTGGCGGAATTAAACGCTGAGCTTTGTACTTCTTGAGCGGGAGACGATAATAGTTTAAATATATTATTTCTCAAGAGGCCAGTCGTGGCGCAGGGGCACAAAGTGTGACTGTAAATTCGACTGGTTGTAGGTTCGATCGCCACTCGAGGAGATGAAATATTTATTTAAATTTATATTTCCATTTCTTCGCTCTGGTGTCGAGGCAAAGTGCGGTGTTGAGTTCCGCCACTCAACACGCAATGCCTCAAGAATTCGGCGGGAAGTAGAAGTGGGGAACGGGAGTGTCTTAACGCCAGGTTCCCTCTGCCTACCCTGCTGAGTGCGTGATACAGCGTGAAGCTGATTTATTTATTTTATTTTTATTTTTCAAGGAAGGAACTTAGAAGCGCTATGTAATTTTTTTAAAATATTTGTATACATATATGTCTTCAAAGTATAAACAATATCGCTATTTCATTTTATTAAAAGTAAAAGAGTTAATTGGTGTATAGAACTACTATAAAAGAGTAATTGCCGCCTATTAGCCGATTGTGATCTGGAATAATTAGTATGAAATAATGAAAGTGCGCCCGCATTTGATGCAATTTTTGATTTTTACTAGAAAGTTTAGTTTCCGGTTCGCTGTCCTTGATGTGTGTACTCACACACACTAATTATGCAATTCAATGTATTCATTCGGAGAGCTTAGTGACTCAACTCTTTTGTATTGAATTTGTAAATAAATGGTTGTTGTCTTCAATTTAATAGTTTTTATAAAACTGTCAAATTTAATAAGGCTGTCGTGGCGCCTGGACTTAAGGGTGTGACTGTAATGCGACGGCTATGGGCTCGATGAATGATTATTTATTAATATTTTCACCTCTTCGCTCTGGCACCAAGGCAAAAACCCGGCGTTGAATTCCGCCACTCAACTCGCAATGTCTCAAAAAATTCAGTGAAAAGTAGGAAACGGAGTGCCTTAATACTAGGTCCCCTCTGCCTACAGTGCGAAATACAGCGTGAAGGTGTTTTTTTTTTCACAAATCACCACTACATGTAACTAATTTATTATTTTTTTTGTGGATTTTTTATATAATTTCATAATTCAAAGTTAAATTGATGTTATACATAATATAAGTAGTGCGCTCACATCTCCAAATTATTTACAAATAATGAATAGAGAAATTAAATGACATTGTTTAGCAAAATAATTGCTCGTAAAACAATGTAATTTATTTTATAGTGAATTATAAAAAAAAAAAAAAAACTGTTTTATGATTTTTCAAGTTGCTAATATGTACGTAATTAACTGTAATTGAATTGTTTAAATTAACATAAATACATAAGTCTTGTAATAGATTATAGTAATGATTATAACCGTAATGTGCATATGTATGTACAAAGATGACGAGTTTGTTTGGTTGAACACGTAAATCTCAGGAACTACTAGTTCGAATTGAAAAAATATTTTAGATTTGTTTAGTTTATATATCGAGGAAAGCTTTTGATGACAAGTATGTATTTACACTTGACTACGAAGGCGAATTTGAATCCACTACCGTCGCGCCTAAAGGAATATCATTTACAGTTTTATAAGAGCTGTACTTACCATTAAACGTAAGTGTGCCATTTTGTAGATCGACTTCTGAAATAAAATGATCAGATATAATTTTATATTAATAGTATAAGGTGTTGTTAACACAAGTTTTTTTTAAAAGGAATAGTATATGACGAATACGGTATCTTTTTATTCTTCCTTATGACAAAACCTGTTGGTCTGACTCTGTTTCCATTTTCCATCTATTTCGAAAAAAAAATGGTGTACACAGCAAATAGTCAAAATGCGAGCGGGAATCAAATCCACTACCTAGTGTGTACATTCATTTAGTGACATAATAGCATTGTAAATGATCTAGATATCCATATATTAAATAAAACATGCCCATTTAATGTCACAATGTAGTAATTATTGCATAATTTGAATTATTTTTTACTTTGTATAAATGAAACCCGCAATTATTGTTGCGGCTTGCGGACAACTTTGTCACGATTTCAAATTATACAAATTAAAGCTTAATTCTATTTTATATTTTACTTTAATAGCGAAGGCTTGAGAGATTCATATTAAATATAATTCTGGATATATATTATCTTTTTGAAAATGAAAAAAAAATGTTGACAATACCAAAGTATTTCTCGACCACGAAATTTCTATCAAAAATCAAATTTAAATTAATTTAAATTAATAAAATTTACAATTTATACAAATTAATTAAATAACTCACCAAAACAATTAAAAGAATCCCAAAAGCACAGTACACACTCGGCAAGTTGAACCAGTGACAAGTAAGGTATGAACGAGACCCGCGCGTCCGCGGCGGCACTGTGCGTGACGCTTGCGCATCTTCTCTTTATATAAAAACCCCCACTTTCATCTCAACTTTTGATACAAATAATACTTAATGCTGAAATTTGTAATAAAATATTATGGATTAATAGTTATTTTTCATATTATTCATTGACATTAACCTGGTCGATACGAAATTACATCAAAAATTTAATATTTTATATGGTTACGGTTTTAAAGACCCTATTTTATATCTTAAGCAATATATGGCAGCAACTATACATATATTTATATGATAATTTTAATGATGAATGTAACTTCATATGTTGATGCCAGTCGTGGCTCGTAGCGCAGAGGCGTAAGAGTGCAATTGTAAACGCAATAAGTTGTGGGTTTGATTTCCACTCGAGGGTAAAATATTTAATATTTTTACTTCCTCGCTCTGGTAAAGAGACAAAGCGCGGCGTCGAGTTACGCCACAAAACACTCAATGATTTAAGAATTCGGCGAAAATGGTGAACGGAGTAACATTAGTCTTAACATTAGTTTTCCTGATTCGCTATAAGCAGGACGTTGCTCAGTAGGGTAGTGTATGACTATAATACTCTATTATTGCAAATTTGTTATATATTATTTTTTTTTAAATATTTTTTTCATTTAAAATACATTTTTTTATTATATTATTTTTATATTAATTACACATCCTCCAGCTTGCCACACGACGACGACGACGCGTGCTCTATAATATATAATTATACCAAATTATTGTTCCCATATTGGTACATAATTAATATTTATAAGGAAAATAAAAATATATATTTTCAAGAACATCATTATATTTTCTACATCCGCATTACAGTTTCCCAGACAAATCAGCCGATTGCGGTTTTTCCTAAATTTTACATACTTTATTTACTTATAATCTATATAATATCCTAATATACAACATTACATATGCGTTCAATTATTTAAAACAATATATTAACAATGTGAAAGTCACGATTCTGAGCGAAAAGCGGAGAACGAAATGTCCTACCATTAAGGTTTGTCTGTCTATGCGGGACCCTGGTATGGGGGATCAAGTAAGAAAATAAAAAATAAAAACTTTGAGCCACATGGCGCTGTGGAATAATAAGAGTTAATAGAGGATTTAATCCTTATTCCAGATAATTTTAATATTTAAATTAGTTTCATAATTAAAGATTCATGATTAATAGTGGAGTGTCTTTATTTTTTTCTACTTAATAGTTTCGCTGTGCTGTGCTACACACATTCATACACATACATATATTTTTTTAAATTCACGATCTATTTCGTACATCCCAGCAGGGTGGGCAGAGGGAACCTGAGAACTTAGTGCTAAGACTCACATCCTATTAGGACACGATCATTCCCCATTTTACGACGGACTTCAACGCCGCGACGGACCTCAATGCCGCGACGGACCTCAACGCCGCGACGGACCTTACCTCCCTACCTTAGCGAGCTGAAAATATTAAATATTTCATTCCCTGAGTCGCAATCGAATCAAAAACCGTCACGTTCACAGTCACACGCCTGTGCCCCTGCACCACGACGGCCTCATATTGCTTTATATTCACGACTCATATTGGCAATATACATATTTTATTTTTGATGATATGATACATTTTATTCTTACATGATACATTTTATTTTTTTGAGTGAAAATGTTTATTGTTATTAACATTGAATTGAAACTCATTGAGATTTTAAACAAATAGTATTAACATATAAGATAATTATTTTGTACACATTTCAGAGTACTGAGTGGGCAGAGCGCTTGGACGGTATCTAAGAGGCGCGGGTTCAAATCCGCTCCGCAAATTTTATACGCTTCCTAAATAAGTATTTATAATTGTAAGTTTGTAACAGAAACAAAAACGATACATAAATGCTCGTATCTTTTGAATATGTTGGCATAATTTTTTTATGTGCTTCAAAGAACCTTAATTTCAGGTTGCAAATAGCACATGATCTCGTGATAAATAGTCTTGACAGATGGACATCAAAGTAATCCTATAAAGATTTAGTTTTTTCTCTTTTAAGATAAGGAACTCTAAAAAATACATATTTTTCGAAAACGTATAAAATATCGAACATGGGATGCGAACTCGTTTTCTAAAGTTTCTATGTTTAGTGTGGAATCACACTTTTTTCAATAGTGCAATAAAAAGCTCATGGCGTAACCAATTCAAATACATCAAACAAAAACAAAGAAACATATACGAGTACCTATATATGAAAAAAAACCAATGACAATAATAAGGCACATGTCTTGATTACAAAGTATTTGAATTTCAGTATGAAACTTTATATACATATATATTTTTGACAATAGATCTGTAATTTAATAACATTCAAACTAACATTCAAACATTCACACCAACTATAGGGTTTCAAGTATCAAATGAATGAAGGTTATTTTTTTTTGGTAAAGGTTAAGTTTTTTTATGTATAAAGCAGGGTAAGTAGAGGGAACCTAGTGTAAGAGACTCCTTTCTCTACGCGCATAGCGTGGCGCAACATGGCGTAGGTGCCTATTTTCAAGACGTTGCGTGTTGAGTGTCGGAACTTAGTGAAGCTTAGTGAATTTTTTTTTGCAATCAGAAATTCTAATAACAAAAATTGATACAGCTTTAAAATTTTAGGCAAAGGTTTTAGATTCGTTTAATAACATAAATTTAGTTTTTATTTCACTTTAATAGCTACATAATATATTAAATATAATAATAATATATTAACATAATATGTTCTTACGTTCATTTACATAAACCATACTCAACTACCGTCTAAGAATAACATAGTTGCCTCCAAATAACAAGTGAGAGCTTCAGTTACCCGTTTCTTGGGGAAAAGTAAACCTTTTTATATTACAAAAATGGGAAACTTGAGAAAGGAGCTTACGAGCTTTTAAGGCGAGAAGTCTCAGAAGATTTCACGCGGACGATGTTTTTGTAACATGGGACTGTAAACATGACAGGTTTTGGGTTCGATTTCCTCGCTCTGGGAACCATCAGAATTCGGCCGAAAGTGGAGAATGGAAGTGTCTTAATTTGAACAGAGTATCTTCACACTAGGTTCCGAGGTTCCCTCTACTTGCCTTGTTATGTACGAAGTGTACATAATAAGGCAGGTGAAGGGAACGTGGAGCTAAAAAAACACGTTTTCCATCATAGTCAGATAGGCAGAGTAACTTTGTGTTAAAACAGATTTTTTCCCATTTTCCACCAAATTTTCTAGACATTCTTTGTAGAGTTGCAATTGAAATTGAAAATAGAATAAAACATCATCATTTCCTCGAGTGTGGATCGAACCCTCAACCGTCGCGTCCGCAACAGCTGCATGCTGTCCCTCTTCGCCACGACGGCCTCTTTTGCTTTTTCTAATGAACAATATTTGTCGACGTGAGCATCAATCGCTACTTGACGCATTAACATTTAATAGTGCTTTGTAGATATAATAATACTGGTACAGTATCTGGTTATGGGTTTGATTCCTTGTTGGCGGAATGAACTATTTTCATTTCCCTAGTGCGAACAGGTTAAGATGTGGCTCATGTTAGCCTGTCTCTTATCTATCTTAGTAGATTTTCTCCCCCCTGACCTGATATACGCGGTGCACGGGACAAAGCGTAAAACTACACAATTTTTAAAATTTATTTTAGGCTGAATGGCTTGAATATAAAATCGTCAGCTAATGTTCTTTGTAAAGCTTTTAAACGTATTTTGTCTTAAAAATCCTATTTCTTTTATAAGATAAGTATTTGGGATATTTGCATACTATAGCCTAATGACTACAATAAGTAAAACAATATTAAAATTAAATTAGTTCCTCGAACTCGGGCGGAAAGTGGAGAACATCTTGATATTACGTGCTTGCCATGTTGTATGAGAGATGAAGCGTGAAGCTGAAAAAAATGTTTTTCCTCTTTTCATCAACCATAAAGACCTTGCGTGGAGATGGCGTAATGAATGATAAGAGTATCCTTTACCGGAGGGGATAAGTGAAAATAATGCATCCTCTAGAGACCAGTCGTGGCGCGGGGGCACAAAGTGTGACTGTAAAATCGATTGGTTGTGGGTTCGATCCCCACTCGAGTACATGAAATATTTATTCAAATTTATATTTTCATTTCTTCGGTCTGGTGTCGAGGCAAAGCGCGGCGTTGAGTTCCGCCACTCAACACGCAAGGCCTCCAAAACTCAGCGAAAAATGTGGTACGGAGTGTCTTAACACTAGTTTCCCTCTATCTACCCTGCTGAGTGCGGGATACAGCGTGAAGCTGATGCATCCTCTAAGAATGGATATCGAATCCACAACCATTGATTTATATTCAGACGCTGTTTCACTGTGCCGCGATGACAAAATCATATATGAATATTTTTTCGTAATAAAAAATATGTTTGCTCTCGTCTCGCGTCTGATTCACTTAAAGGCGTCGACTATTTCAGTTTACCTGCGCGACTGCGCATTAGGCACTTCAAATTCAGAAAATCGTTAAAAACCCATTCACCTTATTTAGAAATAGCACCCGAATAAAATATTTAATACATATATTCTACTATTGTAAAATGTGCTTGTATTTGACTTTTAGACGTTTGTTGCATATATTTCTATTTTATGTAAAAACTAGAGAGCGCGCGCGGCTTCGCCCGCTTATTTGCACCCTTAGGGGTGAATTCTAAAAAAAACCATGAACCACGTGTTCAATAAAATATTTTTAACATCCTGAATTTTATTTTTTATACAAATCGGTGGCGATTTAAAGATTTTTCCATATAAACTTTCAACCTCTTATTTGAACCCTTAGGGGTTGAATTCTCAAAAACCATGAAACACGTGTTCAATGAAATATTTTTAAGAGTCTGAATTTCAAATTTTATTTAAATCGCTGCCGATATAAAAAAAAATCCATACAATCTTTCAACTCCTATTTCATCCCTTCAGGGTTAAAATTTTTCAAAATCCCTTCTTAGTGGATGTCCAGATTATGAAAATAAACATCTGTCCAAATGTCACGTTTCTACGCACAGCAGTTACGGCTGTGCTTGCGTCTTACCTCAGTCAGTCAGGTACATGTCCTTTTATATATATAGATTATATATGATTGTTTATGATTATATATGATGGTTATTTAGACAGTAAACTCTTGCCTTTGATTACTTTTAATTAATAACAAAGTAAATAATAAACTCAAACTGCTTTCATTAAGATTCCATTTACATAATAAATGTATATTTTTTTTTTATATTTACATCAAAGATTTTATATATTTTATACACATTTCAATAGATTTTATTTATAATTCGACCCCAAAATTTAAATAATAAAATCAAGAAACTTTGTCCTTAATAGATTTTTTACAGAAAAAGTTTATTTCTTTGTAAAGTTTCGCTTACGAAGACACAATCTCCAAAATTTTCAGAAAACGGAGAACGGAATAAGTTATCTAGATATTCTCTCTATTTAACCGAACCCCCATAAATTAAACAAAAACAATCTAAATCGACCACCTATCTCATACAAGTCTCAAACATACACCGTTGGTATACACCGTGTTGTTACGCCTCTCACATCGCGTGCGCGTGTTTCTCAACACTGCAGTACATCGGTCATTACGGTTTTCTTCATATATTCAAAATACTAGAAATCAAGGATACATCTACGATTAAATTACTTTATACTGGTAACACATTTAAAATATATAGTGCTTTGTAATTGCTTAATAGCTATTACGATATATCGATAATTAAATTGATAGTAGCTGCACACTGCATCCCGCATATAGCATGTTAGGAACCTAATATTACGACTAACATTAGGTTCCCTGTCTTACGAACTACCTTTCCCCATAAATCGTCTAATTGTCGATACGAACCTATAACCGTCGCGATTACAGTCAGCCGCAACACATTTAAAAATATAGTGCTAAATGTAATTGCTTAATGTTACACTCGACGGACGGATTTGATGACAATATGTATAGGTGATATTAGATATGTCGATAATTTAATTAATATAGTAACTTATAAAAACAAATACATTATACTTATTATTAATAATGAGTCCGGTCGTAGCGCAGGGCAGGGTCGTAGGTGCAACTTCCACCCGAGGAAATTAAATATGTAATATATTAACAATATAAAAGTATTATTCTACACTATTTCCTAAGAAAGAAAAATACTTTTTAGAAAACGTATAAAAAAATTATGTAACGTTCAAAATTATTTAGGAAAAAGTATAGAAAATGTATATTTATTAAATATTTTTAACATTTTTAAAGTGTTATTCCACACTCAGGAAAACAAAATACTTATTTAGAAAACTTATAAAATTCTTAACGCTACGCTCATTTAATAAATAGCATTTTCTCTTCCCAGACGATAATTTTTACAAATTTCCGCTACCCAAAGATAAATGAAATTTGTAAAAATCTCCCTACATAGATACTAACAACATAAATAAGTTGTAACAAACGTATAAAAATTTAGACCAAGCTTGATGAGAACGTATGGCTCAGTGGCCAGAGAGCCTGGTGGGTTTCCAGGAAGTGCGGGTTCGAGTCTCGGTACGTTTAAATTTTTATACGTTTTCTAAATAAGTATTTTTCTTTCCTAAGAGTGGAATAACACTTTAAAAATGTTAAAAGTATGTACTTTTTTCTTTTTGTCACTCTGGTATAGGAAAAGCGTGGCGTCTAGTTCCGCCGTAGCGTACACTAAGCAAGCAATACTTCCAGAATTCGTCGGAAAGTGGGGGACAGAAGTGTCTTGATGGGAACGGAATATATAAACACTAGGTTTTCATGTTCTCTCTGTCTACCCTGTTATGAGCGGGATACAGCGTAATGTTAAAAATAAGAACAATTAATACTGTGGCTGTAATGGCGTAGTGGGATACTTTAAACTCTACTGTTGTGGGTAATACTCTTTCTCGAGTTCATAAATTATTATTATTTTTTCCCTTAAGCAAGACGAAACCCAGTTTTAAATCGTCCCACCACACAATGTCTCCGATTCAGGCGAAAAGCGAAGAATGGTCTTGTCACAAGGCTGCTTCATCTGAAGGGTAGAAACGTTGGTAAAACCTAGTATATTACTTATATTTCATGTGAAACTGTCGTTTACTAACATTATTTCACACAGTCATAAACACACAATCCCATTTAACAATAAAGTCAGGCAACAATGCCTCCCCAAAGATTTTATAAGCATTAAAATTCATCATAATTACAGGTTGCGCTTCTCGTAGAGTTCTTTAGCAATAAATAAGTGATTATGTCATATTTAACATATTGCACCTCTCTCTTATTTAGCAAGGTGAGTGGAGAGAATGTTGTGTTTTTTAAAATTTAATATTAACATTTCAGACACTAGATCTATTTGACCCTTTTTCATTTTTTTTTAAGAGAACATAATGTTGTTGTGGTCAGTCGTGGCGCAGGCGCACAAGCGTGCAGCTCACGATAGATATTTAAGTTAGAGATATTTAGAGATATTTTTATTTTGTCACTCTGGTTACAATTCAAAGCGCGACGTTGAGTTCCTCCACTCAACACGAACAATTCATACGGAAGTTTGGAACAGAAGTGTATTAATGGGAACGGAGTGTCATAACACTAGAACTTCCAGTTTTCAATGTACACGTAATGATAAATAGTAGAGTTTCAAGTCAATTTGAGATGTCGATAAAAGGTACTCTACCGTTATAAATGCCCGGAGCCAAATCTGTTGTTAGTACGTAATACTTTTATAGTGTGTTATTAAATAATTCGATAGTTATATAATTAATTATGTGTTACCTCAAAAATCAAAATCAAATCAGCTTCACGCTGTATTCCGCACACAGCAGGGTAGGCAGAGGGAACCTAGTGTTAAGACACTCCGTTCCCCACTTTCTGCCGATTTCTCGAGACATTGCGTGTTGAGTGGCAGAACTCAACGCCGCGCTTGTCCTCGACACCAGAGCGCAGAAATGGAAATATAAATTTAAGTAAATATTTCATCTACTCGAGTGGGGATCGAACCCACAACCAGTCGGTTTTACAGTCACATTTCGTGCCGCTGCGTCACGACTGGCCTCAACCTCTAAAATCAAATCTATATTATTCTGAATTTGTTTGTTTGAACACGCTTATCTCACACGCAACACGCAAAAATTATATTGCCGAAGGCTAGACTGTACTTACTATACAGAATTAAAACACGTTAAACATTTCGATGTAGCCCGCTATACTTATGATCGGAGTTACGTACGATACTAAGAATGTGTTATAAAGGATTTGTCTTTAGATTCATATTATGATAGATTTATTCGTTATTTGGATTTATCATTTAATGTCATGATTGTGGGTTCGTATTCTAGAGTATATAATAAATAAAAAAATGGCTGTTAGTTCGCTTATGATTTCTGGAGAATAATTTATTTTAATTTCCTCACTTGCGGGGAATTGAGTGTCTTTACACTAGGTTCCCTTTGCCTACCCTGCTAAATAGCATGAAGCTACATAAATATGAAAAAACTTTACAAACAAAAGTTACTTTACTTTGTTGTTTGTTGCAGACTTAAGTGAGGAATTTTTACTTTACAAGTTGGCTTTTGATCTTATACCTTATCACAAAGGAGCCAGTTGACTTCTCTTTAATAACTTGAATTTTCTTATTTTATCTCATCTTAAGTTCTTGTTATATATTATAATATGCTTGAAATTAGGTTACAATTTATAATTCATATTGTCGGACGAACCAACAAATCGAAACGGACAGAATCCAGTTTTTGTAATTATTTTATTAACTTTTGTTACACTCACTTCAATTCTATTTATAATTACAATAATTTTGATACTAATTCTAATAACAACTTGACTCGACAATATCTTATAATGTACACGAGTGCCTTTTTTTCGAATTGGCTTTATTGCTGTTGACCTGGACTAGTCTTGACAGCGTCACCGGGAGTGGAGGGGCGAGAATAGCTCGCCTCTGAAGGAAAAGTACGAACTTGATAGACGCTTGTGAAGAGTTGGCGATCACAGGGGAATGTCCTGCTTACCCTAATCAGGGGAACACGAGCGCCATGTCGTCTCTGCTTTTATTGGAAATGCACCGGACAAGTCACAGCACACTATCGCTACTATACAATGGGTAATTGGAAAGAAAATCAAATGACGTCCTCTTATTAACAGTAACACCTGAATATAAAGGAGATATTTGTAAATAATGCTATGTAAATAATGCTAAGTAAATTATGCTAACAATATTGATAATTTTATACATTTGAAATATTAAATAGAGTTTTTCGATACGAGGTTGTCCCTGCCAACATTGCTTCGGGAAAATCTCGCGTGTTGCTGGAAAAACTATATATTGTGATTGTATTTATATTTACTAATGTCAAAAAGATCCGTTATTCGTTACAGCGTGAAACTAAAAACATGAAAAACCTTTATTATAGTGTACCGGTGTACACAAATACATCAAAATGTATTTTATTACCACGTACTACAATTGATTTAGTCCATTCTCTTAGCGGCCCGCTGATGATAGTGCGCTGGGTTACGTCACTTTATTGCTGAACCATGTATAGAATATTTGTTAAGTGTTACGTATACTTACATTTGTGCATACGTTTGTACGTTTGTTTGTTGATGACATAAATAGGGAACTACAAAATTTTACATCATTTGATTTTAGTGTTGTTGCCTAACTGTTATAATGTATTGTGCTGGGTCAGTGTCTGGCCGTAAACTCAATTGTTGTGGATTCAATTTCAATTACAAAGAACGAGAATATTTAAATATTCTGTTTAACTTTTTTTCGAAAAGAAGGAGGTTCTTTATTCGTTTTCTATATATTTCTTAACGTTTGTCCGTCGATTTCCCCGTCTTTGTGTACTGATTAAAAAAACTGGACTTCCCGTCTACCAGTCTTCTAGTCTACGGACCACAAATAACGGGAAATTGGTCCCATTACCACCAAGTCAGGACTTTAAAAATTATTAAGATAGTAAATAGGTATACAACAGTTCAATAATTTCATATAGGTAGAGTTTTGAAGTCGGTTCCATTTATTTCTTAAAAATTATCACAATTTGACTTTGACATAAAGAGCGCCGTTCAGTTTCGCCATTCAACACACAATGTCTCGAAGTAGAGAACAATGCTGTGTTTAATATAGTATACGTAAATGCGTGAAACTAGGAAAAATATATTTTATTATTTGAATGTTCTGTGCATTTGTGTAATTGCTACGAATTATAAATAGCAACTTTTTGTTTAAAAGTTTTGAATTAAAAATGGTGCGTAACATTTATACGTAAATTATTATTATTTATCTTCATCGTTATTTTCTTCCATTTATATTTTCATTCTTCGCTCTGGTGTCGAGGCAAAGTGCGGCGTTGAGTTCCGCCACTCAACACACAATGCCTTAGAACTCAGCGGGAAGTAGGGAACGGTGTGTCTTAACACTAGGTTCCCTCTGCCTACCCTGCTGTGTGCGGGATACAGCGTGAAGCTGATTTAATTTTAATTTAATTTTATTATTTATCTTTAAGTAGTCGTCGTGGGTTTGATTCCCTCGAGGAAATTAATTATTTTCATTTCTTTCAGAGGGAACCTGGGAATCTAGAGTTAATACACTCCATTGCCATCGATATATTTCCGTTCCCTACTTTGCGTGCGCGTTGCGTGTTGAGTGGCGGAACACAACGCGGCGTTTTGCCTTGTAACTAGAGCGAATATATGAAAATATTAAATATTTGTCAAGTGGGTCAAGTGGGAGTCACACCTACAACCTGTCACCATTGGCCTGCAGAAATATTTTCAAGGGGAGGACCTGGACTTTTTTGAACAGATATTCGTGTAAGCGTTGTTTTTTTTAATTTTTCGGGGCAAGTTTTTTTGGGCACTGATCCAGGTCACCCGGATCATCCAGCCCCTTCTTTTTAACCCCATGCCTGTCGTGTTTACAGTCGACAACAGCATCTTAATTTAATCTCCTAATCATCTTAATTTACTTGCTGTTATCTAATAAATATTAAACAAAATCTGTTTTATGGTAATGAGACATGTAATAAATATACACGTCAATATCTATAATTATAAATGCGTTTGTAAATTATTAATATATTAATATTTAGAAAGTCCGATCTCCGTCACTAACACTCAGTCAGTAGTCCCTTATGTTAAATTTTAATTAACGTACCTTTAACTTTGCTCCTTGGCTTTAATTATCTTGGGAATCAAACTAAGGATGTCTGGTTTCCCCACGACAGTAGTAGCATAACTATACATTTTATCTTATGTAAACCAGCTTAAAAAGCGAGACAGGGAAAAAATAATTTTATATATATGCACATATAATTATACCTTCGTGCGTGGATCGAACTCATAACAGTCAGCTGCAGTGTCGCTGCGCCACGATGGCCTCAGTTTAATATTTTCTTTCAATTTCACGCTTTACCTTACGTATATGCGGGATAGGCCGACACAATTTTGTGTCAAGACAGTCTTTCTCCGCTTTTATTTCGCTCTAAGTGTCACCAGAGAAAGAAAATGAACATAATTTATTAAGCCCACAACTATCTCGATTATAGTCACATATAGAGATCAGTAGGATCTCTACTGCTCTACTCTTTGAAATAAGTAAATTAATTTCAATTCAAGTAATTAGGGGTGTGGTCGGAAGCTACCAGCATCTTGTAACGTTGTGTTACAGAAGTTGCTTTAATGCTTAGTTATTTAAATTTCATTAAAAAAGATCAAATTGTATGTGAATACAATTGCTTTATATGTCTCTTACAAAAAAATTGAAATGGATTTAAGAGAGCGTCTGACTGGTAACGCGAACGGAAAACGGAACCTACGGTAGGTAGACCATTGCACAGTTGCGTGGCACGTGGCGGGAAGTTCACATAGAAACGCACAGTAGTGGAGTGTTACGTATCCAACTCTTAGTATTTTTATTTTTTAAACATTTTTAAAGTGTTATTCCACACTTAGGAAAGATAAATATTTATTTAGAAAACGTATAAAAATTTGAACGTAGCGGGACTCGAACCTGCGCCTCCTGGAAACCGACCAGGCGCTCTGACCACTAAGCCATACGTTCTTCGTCGCAGGTTCGAGTCCCGCTACGTTCAATTTTTTATACGTTTTCTAAATAAATAAATAAAAATTAATTCGGCAGAAAGTGGGGAACTGAGTGTCTTAACATTAGGTTCCCTCTACTTACCCTGCTGTATGCGGGATACAGCGTGAAGCTGAAATAAAAATTACAAAAATAATCTAGGTTAAAACAAAATCTATTTAATTCTGGACATAACTAAACATTTAAGTAAAATGTACTAATTAACAAACAAAACAATGTGAAAGTGGACATTAAGTCAATTGTTTTCAATGTTGCATCGCTGCGTAATCGATGATGTTGAGCCAAAACATTTGCCCGACGCTCACTTTCTTCAGTAAGATAATTCGTTTCAGGTTCAACGTTTGCAGTAGTCTCAGGTGCAATATCTTCAATTGTATTATCAATATAAGTTCTAGATGACATAGTAGCTCTTTCGTCTGTTACTGGTTCCGATTCCGTTACAACAGTCGTTGAAACAGTGGTTTCCTTTACAGTAGGTATTTCTTCTGTAGTAAGAGTAGGTGACACCGTTATAGTAACTTCAGATTGATTGCTTTGTTCTGTAGTGAAAATATAACTTTCGTCTTCATTAACTGTAGTAGTAGTGAGTGTTGACGTAGTGAGTGGATCTTTATCTATCAAAAAACAAATTGAGCCACATTGCTCTTCGCGGCACTTCTCTTCTACAGCGCATGTCAGTAAATTTTCCCAAGAACTCAATTTCTGATAAAGGTAAGGCTGATTGCAATTTTGAACGTATGTTTGAATCCCGGTTAATACATCATCACATATTAGCGGTCCACCCCTATTGTACTGTAAGTTGTTTAATAAAATTTTGAAAAAATACAAACAATTAACAAAAAATGAAAATAATCTATTTTAGAAAAATAATATATTAATAAGAGAATGATAAATTATTTGTACCTCACAAAAATTGGGATCATTAAAAACATTAGACTTTTCATCACTAGGCGCAGCACATAGCATACTTTCATTTCTGAATTCGCTTCCACATTTTTCTGAAGTGCCTGGTAATATATAAACCATATTTTTCACAAGGACTCTCTCTTCTGTAGTATTTCCAGGTCGCTTTTGAAATAAAACAAACGATTATATATTTTTTACTAAGAAAATGGAAAGCAATTGATTACAAATATTACTTACTATATAAAGAAGAATATAACAATTCATTTCAAAAAACGTGCTTTTATGAGATATTGAAGCCACTGGAGCCACTGTTGGTGTTATTTTAAACGGTAGCAGAGTCTTAAGGAAAGAAACATCAGAGTACCACCACGCAGTAGTATTAAAATTTGAAGGTCGTGCTATTTGGATAATCTGAAAAAATAAAGATTTTCATACACTGCTCACAAATATAATTGCTACTTTAAAAAAAAAACATAACGAAAAAATTACATAGCGGGATTTGAAACCGCGCCTCTTGGAAACCGTCCAAGTTAAAAACGTAATCGTTATTTTTTAAATGTGATATAAAAAAAATATATTACTTCACGTTCTTGTTCATTTTCATCTTCGTTTAACGTAAAGTTGGTGTCAACGTTAATCGCACCAAGTTTCGCCAAGAGAGTTTTCTTCGGGAAACCTACTGATGTATCGGTATTTTCTTGATTAGAAGATATTAGCCAATTTTCTCGAATCAAGACACCTGCTCTGACAATTCTTAAGCCATCCGCGTCAACTACCAAATCATCTGGGTAGTATAATATTGCCTGTTGTCAATTATTTATATTTATAAGCTTAGAACTGAAAATTTGAGAATTTCAATAATATAGAAATCTATTTACCATGTACGGAAAAGTACCTTTCTTGACTAAGTTTTCATCTTCAGTACTTACGTCGTCTAGAGCAAACACTATACCTTTAAAATAAAATGTTACTTATTACTTTAATTTATATACAACAGAAATAATTAGACACAATCTTACCAGCGTAATATACTGCCAAAACTAATGTTATATGCATATTTTTAATATGTTAAATTCAGGACAATAAAAGTAGCTACAACAAACAGCCCTGACATTGACAGTTAAGGTTTTAAAAGAAGAATATCTATTTTTCTTTTTATATAACAAGAATGGATCTGTGTCTGTTATTTATAAAAGAGAAAAATATATAAAAACTCTTAAAAAATTTATATTTTATTTTTTTTTAAATTCAAATCAAACTTTTCATAACTTTACATTCCCTTTCTTCTTGTAAAAACCGAATTAGCCGAGTCACGTCCCATTATTTTCCGGTGTTATCTCTGACAAAGTTGAGTCGAGTCTAGTCGAAGGCATTAATCAGAATCGCAACGGAGCTAAGATGTATTATCCTCAATAAGGCGAAAAAAATGACTTTGCAAATTTAAAAGCGTGTTTTACAGATAAGGTGGTGAATAAATCCAGGAAACATCTAATTATTCATGTAAGGGGTGTTTAAGGACGCATATTAACGTTTGAGGCGACGCGCCGTCGACTTTTTAAAAATATGCTAAGAATATATAAAAAGAGCCGCTCGTTTTAAAATACTGCGGACGGGTGTACACGACTTGGGCGGTTCTGCGATTCTCATCCTTCTTCTGTTGAAATTGAATAAATACATAAACATTCGTTCTGACTATTTCGTAACGGCTATTTCTGTCAGTGTTCTAACTTGCTTGGTATTTTCTTTCTTCGTCATTTATCATTTTAGTTTCATTTTTAATATTTTATAATAAACAATAAGTTTATTATAAAACATTAAAGTTAAAAATAAGATGACACTTGGATCATATTGTGTAGCAATTAATGATAAAAGATGTGGTGAATCCGAAAGGAGCTTTGCCATTAAATGAGACTAGCGTAGTGGGACAACGTCTGAAAGTAACAACGATAGTTTTGGATTCGGTCCTCAATCGGGGCAATAAATTATTTTAATTTCCGTGATAGAAAAGGCGGCGTTGAGTTCCGCCACTTTACATGCCACGAAACAAGTTAAATTAAAGTTACTACAGTGTAAAATACGGCATAACTAATTTTAATAATTAAAATATAAGTTCATATAATATTATTGCTTTAATATATTGCAAGTAATGTCTTACAGTTATTATATTTTGAATCTTATAATAAAATGTCAGTCGTGCGTAGTCAAAAGCGTGTGACTGTACACGTGACAGGTTGTGGTTCGATTCGCTCAACACGCAAAGCCTCCAGAATTCGGCGGAAAATGAGGAACGGAGTATCTTAAATACTAGGTTCCCTCTGCCGACTCAGCTATGTGCGGGATACAGTGTAAAGCTAAAAAAAATAATAGAATGGAACAACAAAATACGCACAGATACTGTTATATATAATAAACGTAAGCTAGTATTGTTTGTGTAAAATCGCTATAATTCAAACCGCTAATTCACACTTAATGAATTCTGAAAATAATTTCTTCTGATCTCTTTTCTTTACTGTTTCTGTTATAGTTTAGAAGGAGATTTTTAAAGATTATCTATAGTACTAAAAATGACTACTAAAAGAGTTTGTCTATCTAGTTCGAAGAGATCGCTCACATCATCGAAGACAAGTTTACGATTCGTAACAAACTTTGTACTTAGTGTTAGTAATTTTATCCGAGATAGACTTCACATTGTAACCTTAATGTCGATTTTAGAGTGCTGAATCACTGGTTCAGAGTAAGTGAGGCATACATACATGTTACATATACTTACTTTGTGATTTACGATTCTTAAACTGTGTAAAGTGTAGGGTAAGTTTGTTTTTTTCTTATCAGCGTGTGTTGTTTTTATTTTTATTTTAGTTTCTCGCATCTTTCAGCATTAGACATTCCGTTCCCTCAGTTTCCACCGAATCTTCGAATAGATTATCTATTTTTCTTATCAGATTAAAGACATTTCGTTCCCCATTTTCCGCCGAATTCTGGAGGCATTCCGTGTTAAGTGGCGAAACTCAACGCAGCGTTTAGCCTCGACACCAGAGCGAAGAAATGAAAATATTAAAAATTAAATTAAATTAGCTAAAATTAGCGCACACAGCAGGGTAGGCAGAAGGAACCTAGTGTTAAGACACTCCGTTCCCCACTTTCTGCCGAATTCTGGAGGTATTGCGTGTTGAGTGGCAGAACTCAACGCCGCGCTTAACCTCGACACCAGAGCGAAGAAATGGAAATATAAATT
>DWLH01000555.1:0-18894 GCA_018249795.1 Heliconius telesiphe telesiphe
TTTAAGCTTCCGTACCCAAATAGTACCGACGGGACGTTGTTCTCCAGTGACCAATACTTACAGAGCTTTTTTGAACGGTAATAATGTATGAATTTATTGGAATATTTTTTTGTTTTAGGTTTATGCTGTATCCTTGAACTGAACCTAAGAACCTAATGACGAAACTCTCGAAACTTCCTCATTTCACACTTTCGGCCGAATTCTCGAGGCATTACATGTTGAGTGGCGGAATTCAACGCCAATCTTTGCCTATTTACCAGTGCCAAAAAATGTTAAATATTTTATTCCCCCGAGTGGGGATCGGATCCACAAGCGTCGCGTTTAAGTCCAAAGCTTTTGTTCCTGCGCCATGATAGCCTCATTCTATGATTCTATTAGGATAACTATGTCCTTTAAAATAATTTATAACGAAATTCACAAATAATGATTTATATACATGAACTGAACTTTATCACAGCCTTTTGTTATGGCAATAAGTAAAGAACAGGAAATAGCGGCGCAGACAAGAGTATATTGCATCACGCTAATAGAAATATATTTTTATTATAGGTTAGCCGAGATGATTTAAATCTTCTATGTATTACTAATTATGATATAGAATTTTTATTTATAAAAATATTTTTATAAATTAATTAGTTTGTACTTTTTGTTAAATAACAGTTTCAACCATATTTCATAAGTCACATCTAAATATACGTACAAAAACATATGCCTGTTCGAAAAACAGCCAAAAAATATATACCTATTAAAGAAGCAAATTTTTGAACGTGAACCGTCGTCATTTTTATTAGCGTCTGTCAATCAGCTAGTAACTCTGTCACGCTGCGAGCCGTAGTGAGGGTGACAATGGACACGGGGTCGAAGATCTCGCGCCTCATTCTATAAATTAATGAGTCTATAAATATTACAATATCCTTTGTCTTTTGTCCTACTCGAAGTATTTTTTTTTATCATCACATTGTACGTCGGACATACTCGTAGCAGGGTAGGCAGAGACAACCTGATATTGTAGGGTTCAGACACTCCGTTCCCATTAAGACACTTCCGTTTCCCACTTTTCGCCGATTTCATTCTGTAATGAGAGACCAGTTTACCAGATTGGGAAAAAGTAAAAACGGAACCCTTATAGGATCACTGTTGTCCGTTTGTCCGCCTGCCAAGAGGATTTATCTCGAGATTTTAAATTAATATTAAATATTCAGGTATATTGTCAGTTGAAGCATGGAAAAAATAAGCTTTTAAGTCAACACAATCAAATGACACAATCGTTTTGAATCGTTTATGTTTCATTTTGTATGAAATGAAAACCTATAGGATATTTACCTACAATTATGAAACTTGGCAAGAAGTGGGAACTTGTAATACAAATAAAGGAAACCATTCAAAAAATGAAAATTTATAGCCATTTCGTATTAGTTTATTTCATACAAAATGACTGCATACGTCCCCAAATTTAAGTTTGTCAACTTCAAATTATACTTCCCGTTGGCATACAATACAGAAATAAGAACGGAACCCTTGGTATGCGAGTTCGACTCCAATTTCATCGGTTTTATTTAACTATATTTGAATATTTTTTTGCCTTATGCATAATAAATATTGTTGTACAAAATGAAATAAAACATGTCGTCAAACATGCATAGGCTTGCTACTTAGGAAGTTAGGATCAACAAATAAATATAAATAAAAAAAACTACTAAGTGGGTGATAACACCATTGCGTTAAGAGAGTCGCGCTGTGCCCCTAATTCGATAAGCAGAACATTTTGTCCGTACGTTTAACGTCAAGTAACGATATTAGAACCACAAGCCGAGATAATGGCCGACATTTCTCGTTTACTACTTTTATCCTGTAACTAATTTGCGCAATTCAGTGATAGAAAGTGTGTTAATTTAAATTTATTATATTTTTATATCTTTAATGGCTTTGTAATGTCAGGTATGTGTTATATTTTATGATGTTTGCTTTCAGATTTTATTTTGAATTTAACTATGCTTTATTTTATATCTTAAGTCAAGTTATATTATACTATATTTATAAGAGCACTGGGTACATTCCTTACAACCGAAATACTAGCCATAGGTAATTAGACCATAGGGAACAGAATTGTCTTAATGGGAACGTAGTCTTAATTACTGAACGTAGGTTCCAAAGTTAGCTGCGCCTACTCTGCTAAATGCGAGGTACATCATGAAGCTATAAAAAATGTATAAGATAATTGTGCATGATTATCTAGATTCGCTGCCTGCAAAATATGCATGACGATAAAAAACAACTACTACTAAATGAGTAACTGTGCAGTCAGTTATTTCGTTCGTTACTTTAAGTATAAAAAAACCTGACAAATAACATTAGATACAATGCACAACATATAGTTACGCGAACACTCCTTAAATATCTCGAATTCGCAAATAATGCACTGTAAATTCATTATTTGCGAATTCGAGATATTTAAGGAGTTTATTCATTTCATTATTAGAATTCGGGTGGAAAGTAAGGAACGGAGTGCCTTCACACTAGCTTCTCTTTACATACTCTGCTACAAGCGAGAAATAACTTCAAAAAAATAACAGAGCTACCGTTATTTTCTACAATGTCTTTTATTTTTCCGCAACGTATCAGTCTCAGGCTTAAAGTGAAATATTGTAAAGATTCCCGTTGTTTTTTGCGAGGTACAAAAAGTCCCAAATGTTAAGCTGTCTTTACTACGTCGTAGATACGCGGGTATACATTCTTGTGGAATTAAATCTGCGTTCTCTTGTATATTCGTATGATGTGTGATTGTAATCTAAAGCGTGTTTATTTAATATTATGACTTAAACTGTTTGTCTTGCAATTTGCGGAAGATATTTTAATATAAAAAAAAAAAACTAATTTCCGGTTCTGTTAGTAACTACTTAATATAGGGTTGCCAGGGTTCCGGCATATCAAATCCACTACTAAATTTTATTATACAAAATTTAGTAGTGGATTTGATCATGTGGCGAATATCATATGCTACGCAGCAAAAATTACATACAAATATTATCCGTATCTTTTGATTGCGTTCTTAATTGCTTGTTTCTTTTGATTGCTACAATGGATCGTAGACATAAATATTAGATATTCATTTCAGCTTGACACCTCCACGCGATCTCGAGATGAATGGTCTTAATAGAACAATCAGTGTCACAAAGAAAAGTGATCCTATAAAGATTCCGCCTTTCCTTCTTAAGTACAGAACCCAAAAAATATAAATTAAGCTACTTACTAACAGCCTAGTAAGTTCAGTAATTAAAACGCCGTTTACAAATGCAACGTGAGAGAGATTCCAGCAAATAAAGCAGGTGGAGTGTTGCATACTTTGGAGAGCACTTCATAAAATTTATTCAGTTCTACAATAGTGTAAAACGTTATTCCGAGCTCGTTATATAAATAACATGGGTTATTTCTCTTGAGAATTATTGAATTATCCACTTCAGAGATACAATTACTGAATAGTAGAGGAACTCGCCGCCCTCATCTCGGATAATGAATATTAATAGCGAGCTATACGAGTATTACCTTTCACACCTCTCTACTTGACAGGCAACATATTAGATATTTGTGTCATTTGATACGTTCAAACATAATAGGTAAGTTTCGAAGTTTTTGTACAAAATTATATTTAAGACTATCTAACAATATAATTAAATTTTATTCACTAAATTTAGAAAATAAAATCGTAAAAATCACTATTTATAAGCTAAGTATTTTGCCTTGTATGTTTGTATCATATATTTTTGGAATTATTATAATAATATATATTTTTTTAATTTATAAAAAAAACCGACTTCAAAGAATAAACTAAAAAGTAAAAAAAAAAATTTTACATAAAGTAAACCGTACTTTGGTTTTGTTAAACAAACATAATTTTAAAAAGATTTTATAATTTTGAAGTCAAGTAAAACAAACAGGCTTAGTAATTTGATATTGTAGAAAGGTTGTTACAGCATGAGCTTGACACCGAGTCAGGATTTAGAAAAGTAGAAAGTAATGTTTTTATAACCTTTTGATGAGGGTAATGTAATTTTAAAGAAATGTAAGTATACATTACCCTTAAGATACATACTTATACAAAATAAATCCTCCAATCCTTATTTTTCGCGACTTTAATTCCATTGTTGCTTTTTTACATCTTTGATTGTCATAAAAAGTACGTAATATTCAGAAATACTCAGGTAGATAAAACGCGGCGTTGAGTTCCACCATTAAACATTCAACACCTTAAATTGAGCGGAAAGCAAAGAACAGAGTATTCCGCTATATTAAAGATACAAGATCTAGAGACACATAGATACTTAAATAAGTATATTATTTTTAAATTTATGTAAACCACGACTTCATTTCCTACAATCTGTATAGAAGATGTAGTTGGGTTGAGATTGATTCTTGATCGGATTCTGACCTATTAGTATTGACGATACATCTATCGGTAGAATTATTACTATTTTGCTATTGAAGTGTTATTTTTATTTAGCTTCACACTGTATCCCACATATAGCAGGGTAGGCAAGGGACCCTAATGTTAAGACACTCTGTTTCCCACAGTGGCGGATCTCAACGTCGCGCTTTGCCTTGTTACCAGGGCAAAGAAAGGAAAATAGTTAGTTAATAATAGTTAATTTTCCGAGTGAGAATTGAACCCACAACCGTCGCGCTTACAGTCACACGCCTGTGCCACTGCGCCACGACGGCCTATTATATTACTTACTTTAAATTTATCCTTGTTTGAATATACCGGTTGATGCTTATATTTTTTACTTTGGGTATCTCTTCATCGTTGAGGGCACAAGGGGAGAGTACCCACAGCCCTAATTGACATATATTTATAGATCCCATATAGCTTCACGGTTTATTCAATAAGTAAATATCTTTACGAGATAGCGAAAGCTGGTCGTAAGTGAATTTGTAATGCGACTCACACTTGACCGATTTGAGATAATTGTGTCCACAGTCTTTTCGAGGATCTGGATCCGCTTCTGGTAGGCAAGGAGAAGTCTCTAGTTTCCGTGCATTTTCTTTTTTATTGCGAATGCTTATATATAAGTATGTACTTTTTTGAGTTATTGTTATTTTTCTATTTGATGCCACCTGTGGTGTGCCAGACTGGCATTAAATAGCTTCTGATCCTGGCCCTGGATGATCCTGGATGATCCTGGTCCTGGATGATGATGATGATTGATCCCCACGCGAGGAAATTAAATATTAATTTCAATTTATATTTTCATTTCTTCGGTCTGGTATCGGGGCAAAGCGCGGGGTTGAATTCCACCACTCACCACGAAATGCCTCCGCAATTCAGCGGAAAATGGGAGATGGAGTGTCTTAACACTAGGTTGCGTCTGCCTACCCTGCTGTGTGCAGGAAACAGCGTGAAGTAGATTTTTTTATTTTTCTGTTTGTTATTAATATTCAACTTATTTTTAAAAGTTTTAACAATTTTGTCTAATAACGCTTTATGGCAGTAATTACTAACACAATTTGCTACGGCCCTTTGAAAATAATTGAACTATTTATATTTTACTATGTAAGAGGCAACTTTGGTGGTATTTTAACTTGCAAGTTTTCTTTTTTGGGTTCCGTACCTCAAAAGTTATTATAGAAACGGAACCCTTATAAGGGTATTACTTTGTTGTCCGTCTGTCCGCCTGGCAAGACCATTTGTCTCGAGATCACATGTAGGTAAAGGTCAAACTGAAATTAATATCAAAGATTCAAGTTTACGATCCCTTAGAGCGCAGGAAAATCAAGTCAACGTTCATTTGTTAGTAGTAGTTAAGATACAAGCGTTTATGGCTTTTGCAGCATTTTGTATGAATCTGCTCGCGTAATCAAAACCTGTAGGGGACTTCCTGTGGACCAGGAAAAAATCAGAAAAGTGAAAATTTATAAGTATTTCATAGAAAAAATACATTACAACCTGATGTGTCGTATGCATTCATTTTGAATTTAGTCCGATTCGCACTTGACCGATTTTTATCTTTTATTTTATCATCACGCACATCTACACTATAGGTAAAGAGAATCTGTTCATACATATCTATGAATTTAATAACCGCTGGTTAGACCACTTTGTTTAATCATTATACATTTGCATACAAGTGTATTACATTACTTATACAATTTTGTATGTATAGCGATTTATTATAATTTTTAGTATCACTATCAAAAAATAATTAATTGTGGCCGTTGTCGTGTAGGGGTATTAGCGTGTGACGCGATGGTTGTGGGTTCGATTTCCGTTCGGGGGAATGAATTATTATACAATTTATTAATACTTTTATTTCTTCGCTCTGGTACCAAGGTATAAGCGCGGCGTTGAATTCCGCCACTCCACTCAAAATGCCTCAAAAATTCGACAAAAAATGGAGAAAGAGGAGAAAGGAACGTGTCTCTAGTTACTAGTTTCCCATTGCCTATTATGCTATACGCGAGATATAGCGTGGAGCTAAATAAAAATCTATCAACTTAATTATATTACTTGTAATCATCGCGTTATATATAACAAAGCGTGTAACACTCAAAGCCAGCTTTGTGAATTGAGCCAAAAACTTCGTATGATATATGCAATGGACAAATTCGGATTTTCTGCTGCATAATATATATAGTAGGTACGTACTTGACATCATAATACAAAGATTATTATTATTAATAGTGACAGTTATTTATTAAGGGGTTATTTTTCTCTGCTTATTTAATTTTAACTAAATATCTCTACTATTGCGTGTTTAACGGCAAAATTTAACCCTATGGTCTGTCAAGCAGTCATTTGAGATATCAAGACACGCCCCAGCGTGTCCAGCCAAGTTTAATCTCGAAACGCGCAATGACTATTTTAAACGAACCATTTCAATATACTTTTGAGTTCTTTATAACTCCTAAAAAATGCATGAAATTTTACACATTTGTCAAAACTCTATATAAGTGCCGAGTTCTGTGCCAAAACAAATTTCAACCGAATAATCCAGGACCAACTGGCTACTACACTAATATACATAAAAAAATGTCAAATGAAATTTAGAGCTTGAAATTTATCCCGAGCGAAAACAGAACTCGACACTCATATAAGACTAATGCATGCATTAGTCGGTGGAGTCGAGAACGACATTACTTAATGTACACCTTACGTTAAAAAAACAATTTATGATTATCATCTGGTAGATTCAACACGCAATGCCTGTTCCGTTCCGCATATCCCACGTAATTTCAGAATTGGAAAGTGTTTTAATGGGAACAGAGTGTCTTAACACTAGGTTTCCTGCTATGTGCGGGGAAAAGCCTCAAACTAAAACAAATTGGAAATTACAACAAAAGCTTATGAAATTATATCTCAATATAGTTTATGATACCGGAAAGCGTGACCGACACGACACTTAGCTATTAGTAAAAGTATAAATGAAAACTTGTATTACCATTATAATAAAAATGTAAGGATTTTGGAACAGAACACATTTTGTTAATTAACTATCGACCTTACTCGATCGTGGTATAGTTAGAACTTGTCGTATACGTAGTAACACTATGAATATTATTTTAAATTCATGAAGACAGATTAATATTTATAGAAAATACAACAACAAATTTATATATATAGAAAATATTTTTTTAAAACGTAGAGTACGTTTACGTACGTTTTAAAAAAATATTTTCTATATAATTTTTGATAATTTTATCATAGTCTTGGTATTCAAAATTATAACTTGAATTTTTATTATTTCTTTATTTATAACTGTTGTGCGTTGAGTTCCGTCACTCAACACGCAATATCACCAGAATTAGGCTGAAAACGGGAAACGGAAGTGTCTTATGAGAAGCGGAGTTTCTTAACACTAGGTTCCCAGGCTCCTTCATACCCTACTGTGTGCGGGATACAATGTGCTAAAAAAATATAATTGTATAATAGGTATTGTACATTTGTGACGATCAAATAACATAATAAAAAGTAATAAAGTAACTAGGACAAGATCCTTTCATATATTTATTTATTCTCGAATTATAAAAGTAAAGTGCAATACGAAGCACTGTTTTCGCCACACTCTGACATCGTGGCGCAACGATGTATTTATCTCGCTTCATATACCAATTCCATTGTATAAGAGCTTTTATATGAGAGATTAGAACTCAATATCATTGTACCTACTAAGCGCGTCGTTGTTTTCTGACGAAAATGGAAGGGGAGCAGTAGATGGAGTGTCTTAATATAAGATTCTCTTTACCTACCTTACCATGCTCAATAAATGCCTTTTTAATCTTTGAGTTAATTCAAGCAGTCTCCAGCTTTTCTACAATGAAAATATTCATGAAAAAATTAGGAGATCAATGAGAAATATATTTAAAGCAATATAACGGGATATTGTAGCTAAAGTAGTTATGTGCATTCAACACAGCACTAAAGACTTCGGGCACGTAATATCTCAATGTAGTTGGAAATAAACAACAGAGTGTAATAGCCATATTACATATAATGTGACATCAAGTTTCTATTTGTCTTTACAATCAAAGACCTTCTAAAGATATACAAGTACAAATTTATTATAGGACATTCTGTTTATATTACAAACTAGCGACCCGCTTGAGGCTTCGCCTGCTTTAACTACTTAATTATTACTAATCTGCATTGCATTCGTTTTCCAATAACAATATTACGTTGAAAACAATATCTATATTGAATTTTACAGTTATTTATAATTTTTTTGTCAAACAACAGTACTTAAATATGGTATAATTTTATTATTTTTAAATTGATAACACATAAAAAAACTGCTTGCCAAAATATTATATTGAAACCTGCCATTAAATTAAATCGGTTCTATTTCAAAGATAAGTGTTAACATTACATTAGTACATTACAACATATCATTAGTAGCATGATGAGGATAGATGTAAAAGTTTGTGAGGATGAATGTTTCACCGTCACGCAAAATCTACTAAACTGACTAAGATAAAACTTAATAGTAACATTGCTTATACATCAGAATAACACATAGCCTACAATTTATGTAAAGATTTTGTTTAATTTAGATGTAATATAACACTAAATTTAAGCGGGCGAAGCCGCTTCCGGGCCGCATGTATGATATATGAATGTGTGTGTGTGTGTGTGTACAATGACTTAAGTATTCTTTCTATTTTATAAGGAAAAGGGTTACTTTAAGTCGTGACCGCTATTCTGTTGTAAGTCATCGAGAAACCAATAAAAAGTTTTCTAGCTGGGCAAAAAGCTCTTTTCATCTAATAAAAATGGGATTATTAATTACAAACAGAGGAATAGTAAACTATAGTTACTTTGAGATGGACTTGAAGACTCTTATGTTTTCTTTGACGACTCAAAAGTCGGAAGTTACAAGTATAGCGCCGGACTCGGTTCGGGATACTTTAAGCTCATAGCTCAGTCCACAAAGAGCTTTGAAGAGAGCAGCACGTGACGCTGCTACCGGGATTACACACGTAAATACGTTACTGTCAGTTGCGTGTATATTGAAAATATATATAATAATAGTGTAATAATATAATAAGTATAGTTTTAGTGAAGTATAGTGACCAAATACATTATAAAAAGGATTTATTTGCGAATTAACCACTTTTTTACTTTGTAAGTATTAATCATAATGTTTATGATTAAAATTTCATCAGATCTTATTAATAGAGTTACAATGTTTGAGATTTCGTAACTTGTCAAACGAATACATTTTAAAAGTTGTACTTTGTACTTTTGATTATTAATTACTGTTTTAAACTCCAACCTCACTCATATAGAGCTTATTATACGTAGTAAATAATAAATATATTTGGTTTATATCGTGAAAATGTTATTCTATACGTAATATATATAAACATTTTTAATTACTTCCAAACAATGAAGACTCTATTTAAGTGCTAAATTGATGTTTTATGTAATAACAGTTGTAAGTTGAGAGGGTTAAGAGGTGAAATTATTATGTTAGCTTTTAATGAAAAAAGTAAAAAAATGTAAATAACATTTTCATTAAATTCTGTTTGTTTTGAACAAAAATAAAAAGATATTAATTACTACTGGCCAGTGATCACTTACATAGAAAATTATTTATAAAAAATATATATATTTTTAATTGGGATGAATTTCAAATCATTGTATTACAATTTCCAAACATTTAAACCATTGTTTGAAATACTAAAGCCGTTGTGGCATAGTGGCCATTATCATACCATTTGACGCTAGCGCAATGGAGTACTTACAGTCATATACTCGTATATACTGCGCTATAAAGGCGTGAAATGTTAAATGAACTTAATTAGTTTTAAACCAGCTATGTACTTATTATTTATATTTTATATTTCTAAAGCAGCTATGTACGGCGAGATATCTCTATTTAAAACATATATGGCTTTGTTTTAACAGACCGGAAGAGCAAGAAAAAATAAAATATAATAGTTTATCTAGTCGGAGATCGAACTCATAACTACAGTGCAACTGCACTCTATCCTACTACACCATGTATGCACAGACCGCGGCCCGCCGGTTGAATACTGGTGGCCCGCCGACAGCAATCATAATACTCTCGTACATTCGAAAAATATTGAATTCTATTCCAGAAAAAAACCAACAAAAAATATGTTCGAAACTTCTGCCCCCTAGTCCCCCCCTTGCCCCCTGCCCCTTAGCCCCTAGTCTTAATAAGTCTGTGCAACCATGTACTACACTATAATAGCGCAAATAATAACAAATTTACTTCAATTTTTTACTTCACTATTGGCACAATATATTATAGTATTTCATATTGTCAGTTCAAAAATCCCATGTGATAATAAAGGACAAAATAAGGACACAAGGACACAATAATTAAGGACAACTTACAAGCGTTTCACTACTTTAGATTAGCGTGAGCGATTACACGACTAAAGTTGTAGCTAAATTTATAAACACTGAATGAGGTATAGTTAGAGAGCAAACTGATCGGCTTAATTAAATTTAATTTAAAAAAAAAAAATCAGCTTCACGCTGTATCCCACATACAGCTGAGTAGGCAGAAGGAACCTAATGTTAATACACTCCGTTCCCCACTTTCAGTCGAATTTTTAAAACTTTGTGTGTTGTGTGGCGGAACTAAACGCCGGGCTCTTGCCTTGTTGCCAGAGCGAAGAAATGAAAATATTAATATATAATAATTCATTATAGTCATTATCATCATAATAGTTTTTCTCGTTGCATCTTTCGAAAACTTTTTTTAGTACCTACATATATACAAATATATAATATGAGTTTGATTTTTGAAACATATATTTCGTATTTTATGCGTGTGGTAGAATTAAGTTAATCTAAATCAAATCAGCTTCACGCTGTATCCCGCACACGGCAAGGTAGGCAAAGGGAACGTAGTGTTAAGACACTCCGCTCCCCACATTCCGCCAAGTTCTGGAGGCATTGCGTGTTAAGTGGCGGAACTCAATGCCGCGATTTGTCTCGACACCAGAGCGAAGAAATGAAAATATAAATATAAATAAATATTTCATCTCCTCGAGTGGGGATCGAACCCATTACCAGTCGATTTTGCAGACACACCTTGTGCCCCTGCACCGCGACTGCCCTCAAATTAATATAGAGTTTAGAAATTTAATTATAAAGAATTGTAATAGCAATTTAAGGTTCTATAAGTAAAAGAAGCTATGAAATTCATATATTTATTTATTTATCAGTATAGAGTGTAATACAACACAAAATTATAAGAAAAGAAGTTTATGATATCAACCGTTATTTATTTAACTATATAACAAATTTATACAGATTTATATAATTAACAATGTATTTGCGAGGCGAGGCCGGTCGTGGCGCAGTGGCACAGGGTGTGACTGTAAAATCGACTGGTTGTGGGTTCGATCCCCACTAGAAGAGATGAAATATTTACTTAAATTTATATTTCCATTTCTTCGTTCTGGTGTCGAGGCAAAGCGCGGCGTTGAGTTCTGCCACTCAACACGCAATGCCTCCAAAATTCGGCAGAAAGTGGGGAACGGAGTGTCTTAACACTAGGTTCCCTCTGCCTACCCTGCTGTGTGCGGGATACAGCGTGAAGCTTTAAAAAAAAAAAACAATGTATTTACTTAACCGGCAAATAGGAACATAATAACCTAATACTTAAAAAAAAACAATTTAGTACTTCGCTTTGTGACGTCCGGCCGACGACCAGAGAAGAGTACTTACTTAAACACCACTATTTATAGTGGTCAAATCATAGACAAATGTCAATTGCCAACATGTTAAAGTGATACAATTCTAAAGTATTATTTATAGTTATAATTATATATGTATATCTTATTATTTAATAAACATTAAAAATAGTAATAATTTAATAGTAATTCATTAAAGTAGGTACTTTCATCGCAATATTTGGTTTAAATTTGAATACAATTAAATATAATCATAATTCTAAAGTAATCTATTACGTGATTATACAAAAAGACTGAGTTACGATTGATTATGTTTCGATCTAAGGCGATTGTAAACTCCGACAAGGAACACTCGAGGAAATTAAATATTTAATATTTTCATTTCTTCGCTTTGGTGTCGGGAACAAGCGCGGCGTTGAGTTCCGCCACTCAACACGCAGTGCTTTTGAAATTCGACAAAAATTGGAGAGCGGATTGTCTTAACAATAGGCTCCCTCTGCCTTACTTGCTACATACGGGATACAACGTGAAACTGAAAAAAAATGAAGAGGTTAAATCAAATATGTACCCATTCTACTCTTGTCAACTGCCAACAAACATAAAACTATCATTCACCTTTATATTTGTATTCTATACAAATATGTAGGCATAAAGTGAACTATTTTTGAAAATAAAGTTTCAATAATTTTGCATGTAAACTCAATTTAAAATACAAAACTGATTAGCAAAACGCTGTGTTCTTTCTATTACCTATTAAACTAATTATATCAGTACAACTTCCGATGAGACGTACGAAGTGACGTCTCTCAAGTGTGGCCACACGGAACTAATTTCCTTAGATTTCAGCATATTAGAACATACAAAATATATTTACATATATTGTGTCTTACATCTACATACATACGAGTATTAATTAAAGAAGTTTGCTTCAAAGGGAAATAATCTGATATTTGACAAAGGCGTTTTTACAAAGTAATTAAAAGTTTTAGTGTAGAGATTATTCAAAAAAACTATTTGCCTTGCTTTTGAGTCCCCTTGCCTACGCTTCTAGGGTACCTATTCCTAAATTATGGTAGTCTTCATACGACCTGGTTGCCAAAACAATGCTCCTAAACTGGGACGTTCCGAAGTGTACATTGTTCTCAGGATGGCGGAGACTAACATCTGGGCTATCTTTTATTTACATGAAATATTTTATTTCTGAGGCAGTCGTGGTAGAGTTTGTGATTGTGAATTAGACGGTATAAATTCAATTCCCAGTCGGGAAATTAAATAATTAATATTTACATTTTCTTGCTCTGAAATCAAGACAAAGCGCGGCGTTGAGTTCCGCCACTCAACATCCAATACCTCAAACATAACCTGTAAGTTTAATTAAAATTAATAAAATCTTTGTTCAAATTAAGGATAAATATTCAAAGTTATTTTTCATATTCAGTATTCATTTGTCTTTTTTACTTTCTTGTTTCAGCAAAATTTCACATGTTCGTAATTATATGTACTTATAATAGTGTATAACTATTGTTCTGAAAGGTAAACTAAAAACGATATAGTGACAAACCACTTTCTCATAATTTTTGCTAACATCGCTATGTTAGTGTTTTTAAAGTACAATCCCTTGAGGGATTTGGGTGCACATCGCCATTAGTCATATATTTATTAAGTTAAAAGTAGAAACTTGCTGAATTTCGTGTTACCGTAACGCAATATTTAATCGAATAATTTTTATCACGCGTAGTACTACGGGATACGTCACTCTTGACGTTGCGAAACCACTATAACGTTGATAAAGTTATTAAATTAACAAAGTAACTCCAAATTATGATTATGATTTTAAATGTACTGTTTTCCACCCAAATTCAACACGATGCGTGTTTGATAGCGGAAATCAACGCCACGCCTTGACGTACCAGAGCGGGGAAATGACACTTGGCGTCGATGACCATAAAATATGTTATCAAAGACATTAAAAATATTAATAAATATAAAAAAAATCTAAGTTAGAAAAATATTCATATTGAATATTTTGTGCAATACTTGAAAATGATTACCAAGGCTTGTCTTATTTTAAATATAAGACACTATAATTAGTATATGTGAATATAAAAAAAAAACAGTCTTGCTTTATTTCAGTTTTCATAGTTTTGAATCAAGTCAACTGATTGATCATTCACGGGTAAAGTTTTCTATTAGTTGGCATAAGAGGAACAAGTTTTGTGAGTATAACAGATTTCCTTTCACTTGAGATACCCTTCGGAACAAGCTTCTGTCTCGGAGATAGTATTCCTTGTTTAATCATTGTCACTTTAAGAAAATCTAGCTCAAAGTAATTGTCAGTATCATGACTGTTTTTATAAAAAAGTAAATTAGATCCTCTTCGAAAATTTGCTTCAGATATATTATTCATGTAAGCTCGCGGGTGGGATTTTTTTATTTTAAATATCGAAAGGCATTCTTCAAAATCATAAAATCTTGAACTTCCATCTTCTTAATTATAATGCGAGAGCCAATATCAGATACAGCTTTACAGAAGTCTTCAAAGTTATAGACACGCCTTTTTTGTTTTTACACATCTTTCCACCCTGTGGTGGAATTCATCTGCAGCCATGAATGTGTGACCGGTTTCCAAGTACCGCAAAGTAATGGTTTCAAAGTTGACCTCTGCAGAGTTTACTAAATATACTAAAGACGAAAATAGTGTCCAGTTTTTATTTTGTGCTACACAATTGTCGAGCCACAAAATTATATGTTTTAGGTCTCGATTTTGTATAAAAAAGGCCCTAGCCCTAAAGCAACTAGCAATATCCTATTTTTTTCTACCAGATACTGCTTCATGCCACAGGGCTGCATAAGTATGATCCAGTCCATGTATATTTAAATTTTATCTAATACTGAATCATCAGATTCAAAATATGTTATATTCAAATTTCTTCATTTGATGCTTGTACGGAGTTTTGTATGCCACTTTTAGATGGGACAGATATTTCTTCGTTTTCAAACTTTCTGTTGCTGCTAAAGAAATAAGCACGTTCAGTAAACAATTACAGTAATACAAAAGATAAACGCGGTCCATACAATATATATATATATTTAAATTTTTATTCAGCTTGCTGCACAAAGCAGGGTAGACAACTCCGTTTCCGACTTTCCATCGATTTCTGGAGAGATTGCGTGTTGTAGTAGCGGAACTCAACACCGCGCTTTGCGTAGTTACCGCATAGTAATGATAATATTAAATATTTAATTCCCTCAAGTGGGAATCGAAACCACAACATATCAACTCAGAATAATCAAATTATAGGCCTCAATTAGCATTTATTGTTTGATAATTATAGCGAGCAGTACCAACGAGGGCGGCGAGCGAGGCAAGCGGCGGCGGGACTTGTGTTAATAATATACAGTGACAACCAACTGTAATTGTAATTAACCACAGAGCTTGGTCTCTGCAATAATTGATATTATAAAAATAGCTTAATCAACTATTATAATACATATTTATACAAATGTGAACTTTTTATTACATGTTATATACACAGCTTCACGTTGTATCCCGCACACAGCAGGGAGGCAGAGGGAATCTAGTGTCAAGACACTTCGTTCCCTATTTTCCGCCGAATTCTGGATGCTCGACACCAGAGCGAAGTGAAAATATAAATATAAATAAATATTTCATTTCCTCGAGTGTGGATCGAACCCACAATCAGTCAGTCAGTAAATATTCTTATTACGATGTGTTTTCTATTTCTATGAAATACACACTTAATGCAAAATATAGAAATATAAGTAACCGTATATCTGTCAATATCAATAAAGAGAGATTAAATTAACATTAATATTTAAGTGCCAATAGAGATGACATAAGGTGAGGCCTCTATAGAGTATTGTAGAAATAGCATTTTCAAATAAAGTATTGCTATACGAAATTAGTGAAGATATAGGTAGATATCGTCGGTTGGAGGTTCGATTCCTACTTGGTGAAATGTAATACATTAATATTTTTATTTCCGGTAAAGAGGCAAAGCCCGGCGTTCTTAATTGAATAAAAATTTGTGTAGTTTTATTAATTGAAGTTAGCCTTTTTGGTTTTGTTTTATAATAAATAGTTCATAATATAAAGATAATAAAATATTACGCAATATATTTCTTTGAATAGATCTAAAAAAAAATTAAAAATTAAATTAAATCAGCTTCACACTGTATCCCACACACAGCGGGAACCTAGTGTTCAACAGAGGGAACCTAGTGTTAAGACACTCCGTTCCCCACTTTCTGCCGAATTCTGGAGGCATTGAGTGTTGAGTGGCAGAACTCAACGCCGCGCTCAACTTCGACACCAGAGCGAAGAAATGGAGATAGATCTAAATAAATCTAAATAAATCTCGAGTATTTGTTTTTATTTGCGTTCCCATATAAAATGGAAACAGCTTAGCTAAAGTGGTTGCAAACCGAATGCAATTTCATATACAAATCTATTCTAAAGTATTCAAGTATAGAACGTTAATTTATTATTATGTGTCAAAAGACGAGCATTGTTGGTGTCCCTGCTCGATGCGTCGTATGAGAAAGAAGAGTTTTAGGAAGTAAAGAGAAATGTCTGAACTGTATAACGAGACATTGCCATATTTTTTTACTGAGAAACTTCAAAGCTTGGCTTTAAAATTGTAGTAATCGCAAATTATCGAGCTGAGCGAAGTGAAGCTCTTACTGGTCAAAAGTGTGTTTCTTTGTAATGCTACTCCTCCTAGACCGTTAAACCTACAGCTCTGAAATTTCTAATAATAATTTTAGCAGGAACGTTGTGGACGACACGGTGATCCTAGCGAAGTAGTGTGAAAATTGTACTTGTATTTTTTTTTAAGAAACGGAAATATAAATTTAAGTAAATATTTCATCTCGAGTGGGAATCGAACTCACAACCAGTCGGTTTTACAGTCACACTTTGTGCCTCTGCGTCACGACTGACCTGTAGTTTTTCAATAAATTGTCAAAATATGTCCCATAGAGTAAAGCTGTGGGACGTTTTGAAATTTACGCGCACAAATTGAACTTTGACTAACCTAACCCGGCGCGTGCGGACAAAACAGAAAATTACGCAATTTTTTTGCAAAAAATTCGAATTTTTTTTGTGCAAAATAGCTTTGCTGAGCTCCACCTCCATGCACAGCATGTGGGGGATCCTAGTATATCCCAAATTGTGAAATTTATATATCGACTTTTCAGGCACAGTTATTGTATACATATTTACAGTTCGCAAGGAGCAAGCTGAACTTTAAATTTCTGAAGTGATCATAAGAGTAGAACCAGAAGCGAGTAGATTTAGAACCTTTTAAAAATGGCTTAGATAGGTTCTTGATAACATTTATAATTATTTTACATACATTAAATTTTATTATTTGCGGGTCACTTTACTTTGCTCGCGATGTTTAATGCAAAGACAGATTTACTATGGAGATTATTTTTTTCCAAAACTAAAATAATTTCAACTAACTTGGTTTGAAGTGCAATTACATTTTTTTTCCTTCTTTAAAAAAAATACTATATTTAAATTGATGTCGAATCTCACTATTAAATTATAAAGAAAACGCTCAACTCCTGAAATTCCCAAAGCATTTTACTAAAAGACTAAATCAACACATAATCGAATTTGAAATTGTTTTTCTTAAGATCTCAGGGTAAAGAGCCTTAATTCTTACTTTGTATAACGACCGCTAAAAACAAAATGATGTCGGCACTTGGGCCCGATGGTGATTGTTATTCGAGCTCACATTAGGAGAATGTAAGGTCTACGAGGGACCGTAAATGTTATAAGTTCTGTTAAAATATTATTTAATAATTAGCGAAATCATCTCACGTGAACGCATTTTGGTGGTAATTTGTATCAAATATTTTTTTGATAAATCTTTATATATGTATTGTGAGAATAACTTTATAAAGGTGCAAATTATAATGTAATATTTAATATTGTTTTTGTATAAGTTCTTTGATCCTTTTAGTCATGTATAATATTTTAACCTAGAATATATTTAAAAGATTACGGAGAATTTTTCTATTCTTTTTAAAATATATATTGTCTGAGGATTGATTCATGATACAAGTTTTTGCATAAATAACAGTGTTGCGTTACGCTTTTTTTATAAATGTTTTTTCCCCGCATAAAGTAGCGAAAGTAGTCAGAAGTTTATGCTTCAACACTCCGTTCTATTTTTAACGGTCCTTTCTGAGTGACGAGGATTGAACCAACGACCATCCCGTTTACAATTAGGTATAATTACCTACTCGTACAGTGTGACATTGTAACAAGGCTATAATTACTTTTTAATGTAAGAATATATAGATTTGTACATAGATTACAAATGTTGCACCTCTATGGTATTTACTAAGTGGTAAATACCATAGAGTTGCAAATTGAATTGTTCTATTCACTATTTTCTGATTTTTTATTTTTCATGTCTTTCTTATATGAAGTTTTGTTGTTTGGGCAAAATTTTAATTTATTATATTTATTAAGAGGTACACAGAATGGCAGGTACTAGCGAGGATGTCACGGTGAGAATAAAGAAGAACGTGCTCAGCTGGTTTGGGCACGTCGAACGAATGAGTGGTGAAAGAATGGCAAAAAAGATTTATGATGGAAAAGTGAGTGGTAAGAGAGGTAGGGGGAGACCTCGGTTGACCTTCGAAAGCACAGTATCAAAGATACTGGAGGAAGGTCACGTAAAAAGCATGAGG
>DWLH01000556.1:0-18893 GCA_018249795.1 Heliconius telesiphe telesiphe
CTACTACTGACTTATTATTAATCAATTCAGACACTGTGGTAGGATTACAAATATTAGACATTTTTGGTTTTATAATAATATCAAACGAGTAGTTGTGTTTATAGTTGTAAAGGGTATTACGACAGTTACCTGCCTGCGGTATTACACGTGTGTGATTTTTTATTGGACTTACAAACTCATAAGGCTACTTCAGAACTAGCTTCGGAAAACTTGTATTTGCCCATTATGGCTTATGCTTGTGTCATGTTCGCATACACAAAGATATACCTCCTTCAGAGGGTCCAAAACAAATTCCTCCGAATAGCATCCGGATGCCCATGGTACGCACGCAACGTGGACCTACACAAAGATTTCGAATTAGAACCGTTACGATTACTACTATGAGCGTGCAGACTCCCACTCATTGTGGAAGCGTGTCAGTACGCTCCTCATCCAGACTTCTTCGACTCCCTCGCAGAGTCCTTCTAGATCCCGACGATCCAATTATTGCAGCAAACACCCAGTACATATTCCGGTCAATTTTTTACTGGAAGTACTCGCCAACAGAAATGAAATGAGTCCAAATCAAACGACCTGTCCACCTTACTTGGTTCAAAAGTCCTTTCGGCCTCCTTCTGGGTCCATCTGCTGTCTATTTTTAATGTTAATGTCTATTGTATTTTACAAATTCATGCCCTTTCCTGTACAAAATTTCTAATTCGCCATTAGTTTGTGGCCATTTTGAATAGCAACAATATTGATCGAGGCCGTTGTGGAACAAGGGCACAAGCGTGAGACTGTAAACGCGTCAAGGTTTGAGTTCGGCTACCACTTGAAGTGAAATTTGTCCATTTCTTCGTACTAGTTTCGCGGAATTGAGTTCCGGCACTCAATATGCAATGCCTCCAGAATTTGGCAAAAATCCAGAATTTAGCGCTGCCATAAACAGATATTAAATTACTTGCATATGTTACGATACCTGTGTCAATTATTATGCTATATTTCAATAATCAATTAATTGAAATGAACTTAATTAAAACCAATATCTTGTTTTTGTCGTATTGTTTACTTTGTGATAAAAATATGTGCTTCATTATGCTGACACAACCACGACTCGACAGTTCCTAGAAAATGAATAACACAAAAAGTACTTTGTTTCATTTCAGAAATTATTATTGTTGTTTTTTCAGTGTAAGTATTATATATTTATATATTACTTATCAACTGTATGCCAAATAACATTGCATGATATAGTGAGTTACTAAAATTCATATTGCAAACAAATCATCACCATTGTTAAGCAATAATTAATTATGCCAACTCAATTAAAGCAAAAGCATTTTCATTTTATGAAAATAATAATTAGTAATAGGAAATGTTAGATTTACATAAATTAATTAAATAGTGTAAAATTATAAATATAAATAATATATATTAAATAGCTTTATTTGTAGCTTTGTTAATGTAATGAGAGTGTAATTAGTAACCGCAATTAACTGTGGCTACTAATTAGTAAGCTTACAGTCCTACTCAAAGACAACAATTATCATTTAAATATGGTTTGATCGGCAAAATACCGTATACGTAGCATATAGATTCCACCTGCATTGATCTAAGAATATTCCAGAAATGAGTAGGTGATGTAAAATTACCTTGATTAAAATATTATATGGTAAAGAATTATTAAAATTAAAAAATATATATAATGACTAGTACTGTATACAGGTTGGTAAGTGTCAGCGCTCCTTTTACGGGAACAGCATATAGGATAAAATATTTTAAACCCATACCTAAAAAAAATAATCAAAATACCTCAACAGTTTAGACGTAGGATTTTTTTTTCATTTCACGATATTTATCCATACCTGTATTTCCAAATCAATAACGTAAACACATACATACTACTACAAAAATACTACTAAAGGTTAAGCAACTTTGAACTCAGCCACCAATACCTACGACTCGATTTCGGAATGAGGTGTATGCGGCGTTTTCTCTTTGATAGGTTTATGTGTGCGTGCGTAGTTCTAGACAAATGGCGTTTTATATAAACAACAATAATTTTATTATTTATTTTGTTTGAAACAATCAATTTTTCATTTTTGGAAAAAACGATTTTTTTTATTGTATTAGGCTTTTATAGAGTAGTTAAAACTGTGATTTCATTTAAAGTGGTGCTGACACTTCCATCCACCACTACAAAGTTTGAGTACGTCCAAAGTTGATCCAAAAACTACTAAGTTTGAGTACGTCATGGCTCAGCGGCACAGTATATGATTGTAAAAGCAACGATTGAGAGTTCCATTCCCACTCGGGGCAACGTAATATTAAATATTTTAACTTTCTCACTATGATCACAAGACAAATCACAGCGTCAAGATCCACTTCTCAGCCTGCAATATCTCAAAAATTTGGAGGAGAGTGGATACACCTTTCTTTTTTTTACGCAAGATCGCAGATTTTCCAAAATGTGATTTTTTTTTATGGAAAAGACAAGGCAAACGAGCGTTTGGGTCACCTGATGGTAAGTGATTACCGCCGCCCACGATACCGTGCAACACCAGAGGAGCTATAGGTGCGTTGCCGGCCTTTAAGGCGGGTTTGGCGCCGCACTATGGGAAATCGAGGTCTGTATCAGATCAAATATCGATAACTTTTTTATTTGTTAAGATAAACAATTGAATTTTGATTCTTTAATATCCTTTGGTAGTTTAAATAACAAACTACCAAAGGATATTAAAGAATCAAAATCAACATCTAAATTTAAAAGATTACTTAAAAATTACGTGAAAAATATATTGCCTATACATGTTATTTAATATAATGATAATACTTCTCACATAAAAAAAATAAAAAAAAACAAAATAATATACACCTAGCTTAAATAAATATATAAAAAAATTATATAAAAATAATACATATATTAAAAATAATAATGATAAAAAAAAAACAACAACAATTTTAATATAAACTTAAGAAATACTAAAATAAAATCATAAAAGAAAAAATTAAAAATAAAAACGTAAATAATGTAACCAACGAGTAAATAAAACATCTTCATGCTAAAATAACTAAGATTACTAAGTGGCACTTCCAGTTAATCTTATTCCGTACAAATGTTTCTAATCTCTCATCTACCTTACATTTCATTTGTCAATAAAGCATATACTAACTTAGTGTAATGTACCCAACGAATTATTATTGTAATGTAATATGTTATTGTCTCATGTAAGTGAATTTTGTATTCTTATGAGAAATAAAAATCTAAACCACAAACCACAATTTTTGCACAAGCATAAAGTATAAAATAGCGTTTTAGGTAAAGTTCAGATATTATACTTTTATTGGAGTATATATATTAAAAAAATAATGAAAAAAAGATTATTTAATTTCCTTAGTCCACACTAATTATAGTAGTTATAAAAATGTATTATTAAATTAGTTTATTAAAAAACAATGTTTCTTAAGCTGTTATCTATTTGAGTAAGAAATTAATAGTAGTGATTACACATACTTTTTTAATAAAATATAAAATTTACAAAAACTGATTTACAAGTAGAATAATATTAAAAATGAATGTATATTACATAATGAGTATATTATAATATACTTTAATTTAATTATACTTGGTGAACTTCGGGATCCATAATAAGTTCATTCACTTTTATAAGATCTAGAGTATCTTCATCAATTGCCTTCACATTTTTGCTATTTGTTTTTCTATGACTGGAAATGTACGCAACTGATGTGTAGAGAAGAAGTATGAAATACATCCTCATTTGCAGCTGATCGACACCTGTTTTTGGCATGATGTAGGCGAACTTTTTTATAAACCTTTTTACGAGATTCTTTTGCACCTTGTGCATTCTTGGGATCTCATTTGTTTGTTAAATTCCTAAAATACATGTATTGCGCTTTTGTTAAATCCAAATCAATGAAAACACTCAATGCATCTTGATCCGATAGCATTTTGCTATGGCTTGCGTTTTCTATGAGATTCAAATATAGAAACATTGTATCTCGGTGAGCAAGCCAAAGGTTTTCCACGAATTTTGCTTCTAATTCTCCACCTATGGAACGTAAGGCCTGAACGTAGGCATTGCAGATGTGTTCAAAGCCATATTTACTAAATAGCGCGGTATTTTTTCGCCTCTTCGTTGATTCTGATGAGTCCCTATAAGACACACAGGGTCTCTCGCGTGTTCCAGAAGACGTCGATGGTGAGTTCTCAGGTGCTACTTCTTCAATGATTGGTAAAGTTAACAAATATTCAGAATCTAAACAATTTTCGTTGTTTTTTAAAAAATCGACATTGAGTCCATCGTTTATTAAAGGAACGAATGAGATTTGAATTCTTTGAATGTCGCTGATAATAAAACAGATGCTATCTTCAGAAACATGATACTTTTCTTTTAGAAATATTGATAGCTAATATTGATTGCTTTAAGTTTTTTTCCTCCTTCATATGGGAGTAATGATTCACGCTTGCAACACTTGAAAGTATTAGCCATTTTGAAATTTTGTGAAAACACTTAACAATCAAACGATTGTTAGTAATTTTATTACTAATTTGTAATAGTTTTATTAAATTAATTCACTCTTTTTACATAATTTTATAAATTAGGGTATTGTGCATTTTATTGATTAGTAATACCGCAAAATGTGTGCAGAATGAAAATAAAACGCCCTTTTATCAATAAATAATAATAATTTAATTGAAACTTACGCAATCTAATCAACTAAATAGTACAACATTAGAAACCACAATAGACAAAGTTTTCTTGTTCCCTGACTTGTGTCGTTGTTTTCGTGATAACTTCTACAACCGCACGTATCCGCAGCTGATTTTTATAAATGTCATTTATGAAACTCTGGACCATAAAACAACATCAAATGTAAACGTCGGGAGACGTCGCTAACTGTCAAAAGTCTCGATGAACTTTAAACACGTACCTTTTTTCTCTTTACTTATTGTTAATATATAGGAATATAGTCCCAAAATCCACAACATAATAACTGTTTTAAAATCTACATACTATAGGCTTTTTAAAAATATATAACACTTATTACCTATTTGCACATTTTTTTAAGGAAATTAAGTTTAAAATATCGATGCGAACAACGTGAAATAGACATTCTACGTATTACAATTTCTCACAATAAAAAAATATATATTCCAAACGTAATTCACGAAAAAATTATTCATTACATTAAAAGTCCACTATTATACTATTAAAAAAAAAAGTGCGACTCAGTGCGAAGTCAGGGACGACTTTAGTAAAAATGAATTTTGATCTGCCGTTGTTCTACCATTATCGATAGTGCACTGGAGCCCGGTATTACCTGATGCGAAACGCAGTGGCATAAAGCTACTACTTCACGCCGGTTTTAAATGCCGGGGGTGGTAATGATCCGGTCGAGTCTGCCCATGCGAGTTGCCATTGCTGGCGATGTGACTCTACCACACTCACTTTAGTCGCTTCTTACGACACCACCAGTACCAGGATGATCCTATTCTAGGCCGGGATCACAAGGCAAGATTTGAACCTATATACCTATAATCAAGGGTTTTCAGAGCACAATCAAAGAGATAATAGAGATGCATAAGGCGACAACTAAGTCCTAGTTTTAAATGCACGTAATCAGTCTGATTAATGGGTGCACGAACTTTCACAAGGTGACGAGCGATGTAATGTGAAAATTTGGCAATATGCACTGTGCACTGTGTTAAGTGACAAGTATAGTTTTAGTGTTAGTAGTGTTCATAGTGTCCATTATTTTGCCATTATTTATTTTAAAAGATAAAGATTTTAGTATTCTAAGAATTCACCATGTGGATATCAGGTCCAATAAATAGCAGGCAGAGAAGCTCGAAATAAAACCTGAGACTATCTAAGTCAATGATTTACTGAGCCCTTTTGATAATCTGCATTCACAGGCTCCTCCTGAAAATCTAACTATTTTCTTAAGTCCAAGATTCTATTAATGGTGCATGTTCTAGCATGGATTTTATTGATGTAAGATTTTTTTTTTTTTATATGTGTGTTCCTACGTGGTGTTGTAGAGATCAAGCCTTGGCCAATTTTGATGATTCTTATGTCAATCGATTTGTATGTCATATTGTTAAAATAAAATAAAATCGATTGACTACGTCAAGTATCGTTGAATGAGTATTCAAAAATTAATCGTTAGTCTTTAGTTTTTGGAGTGTCATGGACGTTCTAGCTACCTAGAAGCGTTAGAGGAAATGAAAAAATAATAATATGTAGTGATTTGATCGGATGGGTCGGAACTTCGCGAAGCGGTTACGAGGGAGTGCTAAGTCAGTATGGTGACAAGAGAATCAAGAGAAGAGAGAGATCAGCATATCGTGCCGAAGCCAAGTTATGGACAAGCAAGTGTTTAGGGTTTCTGAGCTTGGAACAGACCACAATCTAGTCGTTGCTATAATAGTGGGTCTGTTCGCAGGTTGGCGTTGGTTGATCTGGTTACTTGTTAGTTGATCTGGTTAGTTATACAATTTAAAGGAGGCCAAATTTGGAGTAAAAAAAAAGCAAAAGCCAAATCACTATACGAAAGTATTGATAAAGATGAAGCGTGAAGACAGAGAATGAAAGAGAAAAAAAGGTTAACGAACAATTTCACGGAAAACATGAAGCTTCTCTGGCGAGAAGTTAGTATTTCTCGAGGTTGCTCGCTAACCTGTAGAATGAAAGAAGTGCTTTCGAAGAACCGTAAAATTGTAACAGAACAACCACACGTTTTGCAGGAATGGGCGAAATTTTATAAGGAGATGTATGAATGTCATGACGCCTCAGTCTCAAGTAACAGCGAAACAATGAGTCTTAATGTAGCTGATGGCGAAATCAGTGTAAAAGAAGTTGAGAGTGCAATACGAAGTCAGAGTCAGAGCAGGTCCCAGGTGATTGGCAAGGTGCAACCATCGTGCTTTTGTAGAAAGGCAAAGGTTCACAGATAGAATTTGCAAGCCATAGAGCTATCAGTTTGATTAGCTGGGATAGTAAAGTTTATGCTAAGATATTAGCGAGAAGAATGCAAGAGAGATCTGAAAGGCTATTGTGGGAGGCCCAAGCAGGCTTTACACCTAGAGGAGAGTGTATGGATCAGATCTTTTCCCTCCGCATGACCACGGAAATTTTTTAACCGTTATCCAAAAGGTTTTCAAGGACTTGGAAAAGATGTTTGACAGAGTTGTAAGAGCGGAGCGTAGCGGAAGATATTACCCCGGAACAATGTGGGCGGATCCTTTCTGCAGGCTGTAAAGTCTCTTTACAGAGTTCATCCAGTCTGTGTGCGAGTAGGCGCTGGCATGTCACCTTAGTTTCACATACAATCAGGTGTTACACAAGAATGCGAAATGTTAGCTTGGTTGTTCAATCTGTATTTGGGTAGCTGTCTCCAAGGAGTGAAACAAAGTGACATGGAAGTGTAAGTAGTCGACTTGAATGTGATTTTCCTGTATCATCAGAATGCGAGCTGAATAAAAAAATGTAAAAATAATGGCATAAAAAAATTAAGAAAAGATGAAATGAATAAGTGAATGAAGTGGTATATTTGGGAAGTATGTTCAGTAGAAATGGAAGATATGAAGTGGATAATTAAAAGCATATTGCTGCCGGTAACAGAGTTAACGGAGGGTTAACGGAGCCTGAGCTGCATTGATGAGACAGCAAAACGTCAGCACAGCTTCACATTTAGCCGTACACAATGCAGTGTCGGTACCGACGCTGTTATACGGCAGCGAGACGTGTGTATTACAGAAAAATCATGAAAAAACAAGTGAATGCCGCAATGAACAGATACACAGAATGGCAGGTACTAGCAAATTAAGTGAGTGAGAACAAAGAAAAACGTGCTCAGCAGGTTTGAGCACGTTGGATGAATGAGTGATGAAAGAATGGCAATAAAGATTTATGATGGAAAAGTGAGTGGTAAGAGACCTCGGTTGACCTTCGAAAACACAGTATCAAATATACTGGCGAAAGGTTACGTAAAAAGCAACAGAATCCCCTCGTAGGGCATATATGAAAAGGTTGATGACAGTGGACGAGGCGAAAGAGGTATGTAGGGACCATAGCGTTTGGCGGTCTCTTATCTCTGACTACCCCGCTAGAGTGCAACGTGAAGGAAAGTTAAGTTTAAGTTAAGTTAAGTCATACATAATAAACAGAGGAAGGATTAAATATATTATAAATACAATTTCTATAAAAAATACGAGTTTTTACCCATATATTTATCTTTTACTGTTTTATTCATTCAAAACACTAAAACTTTTAATTTATGTAGAGTAATTAGAAAACATGCGTCCTTTGAAAACTGTCTAGTAAATGCATAATTAAAGTGATAAAGCCAATTAAAAAACAGTAATAATTAATATTTTACGTCTCAAGACCAAGAATTATTTTAATTAGTAATCCATATTAAAAGAAACGCATCATAAAATATTTAGGAAACAAAAACCTGCGGCCGTCGTAGCTCTGTGAATAAGTTAGTTTTATCGCGACCAACCCATCCGAGATATTCTTAGCGTCCAATTTACTATTCTTTGCGGAAAGATGACCTTTTTGTCTGTTTAAAATGTATCTACGTATATTCACGACAACATTATAAATGACTTACGGCATTATTAAACTTTGCGTAAAAGAAGGATCTCTTAAGATTAAAAAGCACTTTTATGAGCTTATTCATAAAATCAAAGTCAACATTTCTTTTTGGTTGATATTTTATACATAATTAATGTAAAAATAGTATGTAGTATTATGATCTCAAACACAGAAATCACGTATCGGAGATGACCGTTACATTGATCAATGTTCAATATCATCTCGTTGTAATCCCATAGCCAAAACTAATAGCTAATAGCTAATAGCTTGTTAATAATTGAAATAATTAAGTAAGTTCTGTTATCTCTTTATTAATTACTAATTGGAATACTTGAGGCCGGTCGTGGCGCAGTGGCACAGGGTGTGACTGTAAAATCGACTGGTTGTGGGTTCGATCCCCACTCGAAAAGATGAAATATTTACTTAAATTTATATTTCCATTTCTTCGCTCTGGTGTCGAGGCAAAGCGCGGCGTTGAGTTCTGCCACTCAACACGCAATACCTCCAAAAATTTGGCAGAAAGTGGGGAACGGAGTGTCTTAACACTAGCAGGTTCCCTCTGCCTATCCTGCTGTGTGCGGGATACAGCGTGAAGCTAATTTAATTTTTTTATTTTTTTTATTGGAATACTTACTATTTTAATATGCTTATTACCTACCCTAGCCTCTTGAAATCCTTTTGTTATTTTGAAAATAGAACTCAATATTTTTTTAGTCTACTACATAGGCATAGACAAGCGCATATACTGATTACATTTTTTAGTTACTCGTTCTATATATATTTACGTGTTAGAAATATAAAGCGAGAATGCATAATTAATGAAAATTGTTCCTATTGGTTGAGAGATCTAATTAGAGAGAAGCGCTAGAGAGGCATATCATACAATTATGGAATGTCAAATTAAAATTTAATTTCTAGTTTTCTATAATTATAATTTTCCTATTGTACAGTAATATATAATTACAACGGATTTTCATTTCCTCCACTATTTTCCTTCCGATGTTTTATGTGAAAACATGTTCTGAAATATATTCATTACGCTGATATTTTTTTAATTCTATTGTACCTACTAGCTATCTTTTGTACAATAAAAACGCATTTTTTGTCAAACAATCTATTTTTTTTCAGCTTTACTCTGTATCGAGCATAAAACAGGGTAGGGAGAGGGAATTTATACTAATAATAAAATTGTAACGGATCGGTGTCTGTACATGGAAGATACACAAGAAAAAAATGTTATTGAGGACCTTTTAATCCATTAACCCAAAATAATTATTTTTAAAATTTTTGTCAGTTTCTCAGTTTGTCTTTGCGTTTGTTATTGCTAATTTTAATTTATTATTTTATTAAAAAAAGAGAATTAAAAATAAAAATGTTTATTAATCGGACAACCAATGATCCAAAAATTTTAGGAAAATACATACGTCACACATATGCCAGATCAGCGGACAGTCCCCACTGACGGCGATAGCCAGCGATGTTTCAACTGATCGTTACAGATATTAAAATAACAATCAGTTTGTTCTTTGTTTCTATTTCCCCACTTAATTTTATTAATAACAATTTTATTGAAGTTCACTTTTCCTAAAGTTAAATGAAAATTACAATTAATGGTAAGCGGAATATCAGACCAATAAAAGTCATATATAATAGAAATACTACTGATACATTGAAATGGTGCCTCGGTAACCACACATACAGTGGTCCAAACATCTCCTACTACCATGTGCGTCACTAACAAACGTAAAAGACAACGTAACGTAAAAATTATAACTTACGTATATCCGCACAAATCTATGATTGTTCTGAACAAAAAATTTCTAACTCACTGTAAAACAACTCACACGGGTGGGCATTATAATCCCCCAGCATAAAAACTGACTCCACAACACACTCGTCAATAATTGCACTAAGCGCACTAAGACAGTCCGTGAATTCCGCCACATTTTCAAGGCTATTAATAGGCATATACAGGGTGGAAGTGTTAGCACCACTTTAAATGAAACCACAGTTTTAACTACTCTATAAAAACCTAATACCATTAAAAAAATCCCAAAAATTCATCATCAAAATCATGTGATTTTTTCAACAAAAATTATAATAAATTCATCCTTTCAAGTTTTAAATTGAGGCCAGTCGTGGAGCAGTGGCACGAAGTCAAGAACGACGCACGCTCATATAAATCTATCAAAGGGAAACCACCACATACGCCTCATTCCGAAATTGAGTCGTAGATATTAGCCGCAAAATTCAAAGTTGATTAACCTTTAGTAGTATTTTTGTAGTAGTAGGTGTTTACGTTATTGGTATCTATGCGTAACTGCGTCACACGAAATACAGGTATGGATAAACGTCGTGAAATGGAAAAAAAAAGTCCTACGTCTAAACTGTTGAGGTATCTTGATTAATTTCTTTAGATATGGATTTAAAATATTATACCCTATATGATGTTTCCGTAAAAGGAGCGCTGACACTTCCACCTTGTATACATTACACACAACAACGAATTTGTTCCTAAGGGAAATCTTAATAGCACATATGCGAGGGTTAGAACACTCAATCACAGACTGAAAAACACTACACACACACACACAGACTGAATCACACACTGAAAAACACTAGATCTGCACAGAAACGCCACTCCCCCGAAGGGCCGTCCCGCGATAAGGCCAGCACCTGTGTCAATAGCTAAGAAATTAGTATTACAAACGATTCATAAATAAAAATTGCTAATGGCTTTAACAGTTATTTTATACAACTGTTTTACTGAATTGGCTGAATGTTTAGTTTTCAATTTGCAGGATGATAAAAAACACCGAGATTTCAAGATTTAGAATCGCGATCGAAGTTTACACGGAAAAAACTCCACTTGCCGTGCACGTGTACTTACCATCTATCTAAATACCGCACACCTAAATATTTTTCTTTAAATGTAATAATTTTTATGAGCAAAATCAAATAAATTTCCAAAAGACTTAAATTACCTAATGAGCACGTCTGGCTTTAAACACGACTATAGTGGGTTCAGTTCCCACTCGGGGGAATGAATTTTTATTTATTAATATTTTGAGGACAGTCGTGGCGCAGGGGCACAAAGCGTGACTGTAAAAGGGATCGGTTATGGGTTCGATCCTCATTCGAGGAAATTAATTGTTAATTTAAATTTATACTACCATTTTCTTTGCTCTACTGTCAAGGCAAAGTGCGACGTTGAGTTCCACCACTTAACACGCAATGCCTCTGCCAGAAAAAAATCCGCGGAAAGTGGGGAACAAAGAGGGAAGCACAGTTAAAGCTGTTTTTTATTTTTGTTATTGTGTACTTGTTTAGATTGTGGGAAATGTAAGAAAAGATAAAACATATATGTGTATAGTGTTTTGTATTTGTCAACAGGTTCTGTAAAAGAGAATTGTAACAAGGAAGAATATCTTCTCCAACGATGCTCAATGTCATTACCAGTGCTCAGCTCATCAGATATCTCTTTTGCGTTAACCAGAGAAGAATTAGATAAAAGTTGTGTGTGAGTATAAAGATAGAAAAAGATTAAACCTCTCTAGAACAATCACAAATTTTAATAAAAGGACAGATTTTAGCAAATAAACAATATATGTAGGTGATTTAGAGAAAAAACTGGGTACTTAATATAAATGATTATCTTATAATTTATTTTTGTTTTACTTCTATAAAACAAAAATGTTAAAGTTATCTATTGATAACGCTCTATATTCCATGTTTTGTTGCGATTAAAAATTTTCCTTATTTATGAACGAAAATGAAGAACGAAGTTTGAGTTGAAGTTTCACCAAGACTTAGCACCTCGGAGGGGGAACTTTGAACGAAATAGCACGTAATAGTTAGCCCATCTTAATTTAGTGTTCTTGTTTGTGGTAAACAGCAATTTGACGCTAGTTGTCCGACTGACTAACTTTACTCGCCGCTTGATTAGACCTTTGAATAGCCAATGAGGCTCTTAGTTGAAATTTTGGTTGACATAATTATTGTTTAAAATCATAAACGTCACATTTTGCAGTTAAACGAAATATCACGACTAAAGTACATATCTGGTCAATTTAGTATGTCCACTATAATGATGATTGTGTATAAATTATAATTTGCTGTTATAGTGTGAGGCCAGTCGTGGATTTGTTAACGCGATAGGTTGTGGGTTCGATTTCCACTTGGAGAAATTAAATAATTTATATTTTATCTCTTCGCTCTGGTCTCGAGGCAAAGCGCGGCTTTGAGCTCCGCCACTCAACACGCAATGCTACCAGAGTTCGGCGGAAAATGGGAAATGGATTGTCTTAACACTAGGTTCCTTCTGCCCACCCTGCTGTGTGCGGGATACAGCGTGAAGGTATAATATGTTCAATTACTTTATGCTACATTAATATACTCTCAGTAATTGCGGTACAAGTTAATTTATAATTTACCAAATCATTAATCATAATTTATAAACAATTTCTCAACAAACTTGAGACGTTCTAATAAATTTATTAATTTCACAGCGAACTGCGACTTGGCATCAAGTGTATCGATAAATACACCGAAGTTTGTATGGACAAGAACAAACAGGCGATGTTTAAAAAGATATATTCAGGGATAACGGAGGTTGTCCAAGAGTTATGCACAAGAGGGAAATATCAAGATGAGTATCTGAGACATGCTGATTGCGTGAAGAACGTACGGCCAGAGTACGAAGTATGGAGTGAGAACTGTGAAGTAATACACTCAGCAATCACCAGAAGACGGAAGAATATCAAACTGATGAAGTTAATGTTGCAGTAAACCAGGAATCAGGAAAAATACTTGAGTAGAATTGATACTTCTTGATGGACCTGATTGGCCAACTAATTCCAATATATATTTTTGTTGCTTATTATGAATACAACTAATATATTATTGAGGCCAGTCGTCGCCAAAAGCAGAAGTTTATGACTGTAACACAACAGTTGTGGGGTCGATCCCCACTCGGGGGAATTATAATATATATTATTTATTAATATTTTCATTTCTTCGCTCTGGCACCGCCACCGAGGCATATAGCCCCGCTTTAAGTCCCGACACTCAACACACAATGCTCGAAAAAAATGCGCGGAAAGTGGGGAACGGAGTGTCTTACTTAACACTACGCTTACTCTACCTACCGTTCTATGTGTGGGATTCACCTGAAGCTGATTATTATTATTATATTTTACATGTTATAACGCATTCGCATCCTTTTAAAATGAAATGCTGAACATACAAAATTACATATATTGAACTTTTATTTTGTTCACATTTTTGGAGACAGTATAAATATTAGTACCAAAATTATGACTAAAACAAAATTAACATTTATACTATTTAAAATTTTACATTATTCATACTACACTAGTGTTTAGTGGTTTGCAATTAAAACATCCATTAAACATTTGTACTACATAAATAATTATTTCATGCGTAGCGATACAGAATGTTAATTTATTTGATTTCTATGAATTATTCTATCAAGACGAGCAACCTATCAACATCTGAAGAGTTTGAAGTTCTCAGAGCAACCAGTATTTAATTCTCATCATGAATATTAGATGGTCGAGTTCATTAAGATGTTCGATCAATTATAAGGGCTGCCTCATTAATTATTACTTATACAAACTCGTTTACTTATAGGAAATTTTAGTATGAACGTTGAAAGATTTAATATTGTTGTTTTTGATCGACCTAGTCAGATTGGAGTTGTTTGAATTTTACGCAACACAAATATTGGCTATGGTTCGATGTTTCCGTGGCCGCGTCTGTTTGATGTTTAGTAATAAATTATAAATGCATTACAATTTATGATATGAACTTAGATATTAAATATTAAATATTTTTTCTCCGTTTGGCAGTTATCATTATTATGTGGCTAATTATATGTTTTACTATACTTAGGTACAGGTACAGGTATCTGTTATATAAATAAATAAATCAGCTTCACACTGTATCCCGCACACAGCTGGGTAGGCAGATGGAACCTAGTGTCAAGGCGCTCCGTTCCCCACTTTCCGCTGAATTCTGGAGGCATTGCGTGATGAGTGGCGGAACTCAACGCCACGCTTTTACCTCGACACTAGAGCGAAGAAATGAAAATATAAATGTATATAAATATTTCATCCTCCCCATCCTCGAATGGGATCGAACCCACAACCAGTCGCGTTTGCAGTCACGCTTTGTGCCACTGCGCCATGACTGGCCTCATCTATATCTGTTATATATGTTTTAAATGATTTAGTTCAACACAATCGAAGTGTTGGCCTATCGTATTCTTATCTTTTTGAGAGAATAGATTATATACTTATTTAGAAAACGTATAAAAATTTGAACGTAGCGGGACTCGAACCCGCGCCTCCTGGAAACCGACCAGGCGCTTTGACCACTTAGCCATACGTTCTCGCCAAGCTACGTCGAAATTCTTATACGCTTGTTACAAATTATTTATGTTGTTAGCATCTCTGTAGGGAGATTTTTACAAATTTCCGCTACCCAAAGATAATTACTAAGAATTATCGTTTGGCAAGAGAGAATACTATTTTTTTTAAATATTTTTTAAACATTTTTAAAGTGTTATTCCACACTTAGGAAAGATAAATACTTATTTAGAAAACGTATAAAAATTTGAACATTGAAAATTTGAAAAAAATTTGAAAATAATTAAAATTATTCAACTACCATCGCAGGAATTGCACATCGCTGACCTCGCAGTTGCACTTTTAAAAGATAAACAATACTATTTCCTGTAAAAAATCCAAATAAATAAAAAATTTAAAATAAAAAAAAAATTAAATCGGTTCACCCAGTCAATAGTTCTGAGGTAACAACATAAAAAAAGAAACAGTCAAATTGATAACCTCCTTTTCTTACAGAAGTCGGTTAAAAAGTGTAAAGTTGTTTACTTCTGCAAATAATCCTACGAGTAATGATAAACAATTAGATTTTAGCTTTTGTTGCTCCTCTTCCTCTTTTTCTGTTTGCCTATTTTTTGTATATATATTTTATGTTTCTACTGAAAGATATTAAAGAATAGTAAGTATCTATTTATTTAAAGTAACATGTTTTTAGAATAGAATACATTTTATACAATCAATTACACGATACTTAAAACAAAGCCATGTGCTCATTTTTGTACACAAGCAGAATTTTCTATATATTATTGGAAATCACCGAAATATTCACATTTTTAAAGTACCTGGTAACTATTTACAATAGTACGTCATTAGAATTCTGTAGCGCTATATAACAAAAATTGGATTATTTCAACATTGGCTTTATAGTAAAAGTTCGTCTTGTCTAGATAGTTAATTGAAATGTACTCTCGAAGTTAGATTTAAACAAAACCTCGTTTGAAGCTAACGAGTAGTACTAAGCTTTCAACCAAGTAATAAAACAAATGCATAATATAATTACAATTTTTAAACTGATTGATATACTTACTGGAAGTAGAAAAATCGTATAGGATAAATTATAAAAATCTCCTGTTGCTCAACTGACTTGTCTTACATCTGTAATAGTGGCAAGTCTCAGGTCCTTCATGGCGTAGCTTTTGAGCGCTTCTCTACAAAATGCAAAAATAAAATAAAATAAAGACTTGTTTCTATTACTACTCTGTCAATATATAGAGTGTTTTTGTCAGCACCACTTTTAATGAAACCACAGTTTTAACTACTCTATAAAAACCTAATACATTTTTTTTTTCCTAAAAATTAAAAAGTGATTTTTTTAAACAAAATAAATAATAAAATTATCGTTGAAAAATAAAACGCCATTTGTCAAGAACGACGCACGCAGACATAAACCTATCAAAGGGGAACCGCCGCATACGCCTCATTCCGAAATCGAGTCAATCAAATCAAAATTCAAAGTTGTTCAACCTTTAGTAGTATTTTTGTAGTAGTAAGTTTTTACGTTAATGGTATCTATGCGTAAGTGTGTCACACGAAATACAGGTATGGATAAACATCGTGAAATGAAAAAAAATCTACGTCTAAACTGTTGAAATTTCTTTAGGTATGAGTTTAAAATATTTTATCCTATATGCTGTTCCCGTAAAAGAAGTGTACATTATTTTTTCGACTTTCGAGTTTTCTCTTCGAAACTTTCGAGACATTACGGCCGGTTATAACTAGCGGCCCACTCGAGGCTTCGCCCGCATACCGCCTATAATTCTTATGTTATTACTACATTTGCCATATGATAGATTATATAATTTATAAATTCAATCATTTTTCATAGATTTGAGAATGTGCAAGCACTACGAGGCTTTTTGCGAGGACGCAAAAAGGAAGCAGAGCGATGAATTATTTTAATTTGACATTTTCTAGAAAAGTATACGGCCAAATTACATGCTTTAAAAGACAAATGAGGATAAGCCTCATTAAATATTCTTGATGATGGAATAAATTTTGCTCGTCAGTTTCAATTTCTTTGTCAAATGTATACCTTGAAATATCACCTTGAAATTTTTGATTATTTTTTGTCACAAAATGCCTTATTGCGACCTATTTGTAAGAGATAGATTTAGGGTGTCCCGGACTTTGTAGTACAATGTACTTACATATATTTAACTTTTGTGCAGCGCACGCGGTTAAAGTAATACGTGGCGTTCCTAATTATTGTTATTTCATTATTTAAGGCTAACTAAGGATTAAACCGTAATGTTATGTAGCCTACAGCACTTCTGAAGAATGTAGCTTTCATACAAAATAAAAATAAAGTAAATCGGACCAGTAGATCCAGAGATCTTAGCGCTTAAACAATCAAACTCTTCCGCTTTATTAACCGACTTCTGTAAGAAAAGAAGGTTATCAATTCGACTGTATTTTTTTTTGTTTGATACCTCAGAAGTTTTGACTTGGTTAACCGATTTTGATGACTTTTTTTATTTGAAAACTACTGCTTCCCTTGTGGTCCGATTATTTGGTATGTGCGCGACAAATGGACGAATAACTTAATATCGCCCAAACTGATTTCGATGTTTTTTTTTTTTTATTGATACACTTCAGGAATAGTTTGGTTAGGTTCTTATTATAAGATCCGGTTGAAATTGAACAAGTATGTTTTTTTTGTTGGTAAAAATATAATCTTATTGTAATAGTTACAAGGAAAAACATTGTTAAAATTGGTGGTGAGAAGTGAAAGTCCTCATCGTTGTAATTCTTTTCAACCAACTTCTAAAAAGAGTGTGTTCTCATTTCCAACAGATTACAGGGACTATTAGGACTACCACTACCTACTCGTTTGAGAAGCATCCCCTTAAGGTCTACCCATCACTTAAAATCGTAAAAAAAAATATTTTTAACAAAAAAAAACCCTTCACATAACGAATTAAAAAGTAAAAAAAAAATACATAAGGTAAAACGTACTTTGATTTTGTTAAACAAAAATAATTAAAAACATATTTTATACTTTTGAAGTTGGTACCAAGTAAATCAAACAGGAATGTAGCATTAGCTTGACACCGACTTCAAAATTATAAAGTCGGATTTTTTTGTTTAAAAATAATTATTAATGTAGATAATATTTTTCTATTTAATATTATATTTGATAATATGTTTCCTATATAAAATCACTCCGTCCTTCACTTACTTATTTGACAACGCTGCACTTTATCTAAGAAATCGTAAAAAATAAGAATTTTAACGAATTAAAAACAATCCGAGTGGGACTTAAGCCCACTCTGATTATTTTTTATAATTCTGATTATTTAACCTTCGTATGCATTTCTACGTACTTTCTCAACCCGATTTGCCGAATAAAACTGCAATTCTTTCCAAACCAAACCTAAAAAAATTTTTTTTTTAAAATTATACTATCAGTTTTTTTGTAATTATTAATAGCCAGCTGTGGCACAGCATTTGAGGCCGGAGTGGCATAGTAGCACAAGCGGGTAAGTATAGACGCGACAGTAGTGGGTTCGATTCCCACTTGAAAAAAAAATTCCTACCCTACTATTTGCGGGATAGAGCGTGAAGCTGAAATAAAAATTGTAGATCAAATGGAAATTTTGTTTGCATAAGCTAAAATATACGACTAACGAAATAAACCTTTAATATTATATATTAGTTCTCAGGATTTTTTCTATTTTGATAACTTATAAAGAGTTCTCGTCTGAACAGTAATTTCTTTGCATTTAGTTCCAAAAGTACTTTTTTTTTTTTATGGATAAGGCAAGGCAAACGAGCGTGCGGGTCACCTGATGGTAAGTGATCACCGCCGCCCACGACCCCGTGCAACACCAGAGGAGCTGCAGGTGCGTTGCCGGCCTTTAAGGTG
>DWLH01000557.1:0-18885 GCA_018249795.1 Heliconius telesiphe telesiphe
CTCAGCATATCTCGGGTAATTTGAAAATGGTGCTAGTCTACTAGATCTACTTAGCTGCCAACGTTGTAAGTCCAGATCTGATTCCTTGAGAGATCTGTAAGAAAAGATAAATTGATTATGGTCAAGTCATTGTCAGATGGTAAAAAAAGTACTATAAGATTATAAAAGAATTACATACGTATCTTTGTAATAATGGGGTCATAATTAACAAGATATAACATATGTTGCCCGTGGTCTATAAAAAGTTTCTTTTTAATTTCCGTTATTTTCATGAATTAATTGAAACCATTTACTAGACACATAGCCAGCATACATTGAAAAAACAGTAATACATTGAAAAAAAACATGTGATGTAATTTAACCTCAATAATTCACCGATATAATAGACTATAACTTAAAGATGGCTATCTCTCATAGAGACCATGAGGCGATATATAAATTAGGAAGAAACACGGAAATCCTCCAGAATATAATATACTAGAGGGCGCGCGCGGCTTCGCCCGCTTATTTGCACCCTTAGGAGTGAATTCTAAATAAAACCACGAAATACGTGTTCAATACAATATTTTTAACAGCCTGAATTTAATTTTTTATCCAAATCGGTGGTGATTTAAAAAAAAATCATATAAACTTTCAACCCCTTATTTGAACCTTTAGGGGGTGAATTCTAAAAAACCATGAAACACGTATTCAATGAAACATTCTTAAGACTCTGAATTTCAAATTTTATTAAAATCGGTGCCGATTTAAAAAAAAAACCATACAAACTTCCAACCCCTATTTTATCCCTTTAGGGTAAAAATTTTTCAAAATCCCTTCTTAGTGGATGTCCAGATTATAAAAATCATCATCTATCCAAATCTCACGTTTCTACGCACAGCGGTTACGGCTGTGCGTGCGTCTTACCTCAGTCAGTCAGGTACATGTCCTTTTATATATATATATATAGATAATACACAAAACAATATAACGCAATCATCGGAATAGAGCTAATAAAAGAAGTATACTGCAATATAAATTTAACATAAAGTCAAAATCACACAATAAAAAAGGACAAAAGAGCAGAAAAGGGTTCGGACCACCAGTGTCCGTGGTGTGTTTTATACAATAATTAAAAAAACACTTCATTAATTTTCCACTAATGGTTTATCCAGCACAGTTTTTTAGGGTTCCGTACCTCTTTTAGAAAAAAAGAAATCCTTATGAAATCACTTTGTTTTCCGTCTGTCTGTCTTTCAAGAGCCTTTATCTCAGGAACGCTTGGAGATATCAAGTTGAAATTCAAACCATATACTCAGATCTGCGGCCACATGATTTTCTATAAAAAAAATCTACATTTACTTAAACAAAAGATATGACCGTTTATATCGCAAAAAACGCGTATTTCATATGGTAATTCTGGTTGACCTAGAATTATAAAATTATTAGTATTTACAGCAGTGGTTCCCAACCAGTGGTCCGCGGACCACCAGTGGTCCACAGAAGCCTAAATATGATCCGCGAACGATTTTAATTTTATGATGGCAATGGTAAGGCGAAGTTTCTGTTTAATTGTTACAGTTAATTTTTGTTATACACATAGTGGCCCCCGCTACCAAGAATGATATAAAAGTGGTCCTTGATCAAGAAAAGGTTGGGAACCCCTGATCTACAGGAAGAACTTGCTTAGGAAAGAAATTGAAAACTATACATTTGTGGTCAAATCCTAAAAAAGGGGGATATATTGGCATAAAGGCCGCTAGTTCAAGTGAGGTATCAGATGAATGGGCTCTTTCTATGCAAAGCCTGAATTTCAGAAAAAGCTCGACACCTCCAAGACGATAGTTCCTGAGATTAATGTATTTTACACAACAATTTTATTTTTTTTTAACTTCACGCTTATCACTTTCCGCCCAATTCTACAGTAATTGCGTGTGGAGTAGCGGAACACAACTCCGCGCTTTACCTCGTTACTAGAGCGAGGAAATGAAAATATTAAATATTTCAACGTTTTACATTAAAATAATGAACTGTTACGTTGTAATATTACAAAATGGCCAGAATCATAATTTTTCTATGTAATTTCACAAAGAACTAAACTACACTAACTATACAGATTTGAAAATGAAATAATTTCCGTATCAATGAAATAACCAATATTTTGTTTTCAGACTCACGCTTTATCACGCATAAAGTAGGGTAGGGCAGAAATAATGTATTGTTATGATACTTAATTTTTCGCTTTTTGCCCAGTTTTGGAGACATTGCATATTGAGTTGTAAAACACAACGCCGCGTTTTGTATTAGAGCCATGAATGTAAGTAAAAAACTCGTTTAACGAGTGGAAATCAAATCTAAAATTGTCGTGATTACAGATAAACACGATATATATAATAAGATAAGAAATGTAACAAAAAAGAAAAACCAAGATAAATTATTTTAATATTTTTAAGGTGTCCACACTTAGAAAAGAATAAAATATCACCAGAAAACCTCCAAATTTTCAAACTAATAAGCATTAAGAGGTCACTAAATCTTACCTGGAATGAGCGTATCATCACGCCGTCAGCTCCTCACGACCTGAGAGTGCCAAGTGCCACAAAGTTCCCGTTTGTTTATAAAGGTCTTGATAAACGTACTTGGAAAGACAGAGCTTAGCGATAAGCGGGTCCAGTTAAAATGTGGAACTCCTAACGAATGGGACTTTTTTTAGTAAAAAAATATTTTTTGGGAAATTCGCGGGTGAATATTAAAAAAAATCTGTAGGTAGTGTACTCCCTACACTTATATACACTTATAGATATTATCACAAAATTCTTATTTACTCAAAATTTTATTTCATGTTTTTGATTTGGTACCATCCACTACAGTGACCACTCAATTTTTTCTTTTATTTATATTTTTAAATATTTATATACTTATACGTTTTTATATATATGTATCTAGTATATAATTATTTAATTTGGACGAAACTGAAATTTCAATCGTTCTTCACTCTCCGTTTATACAGAGTCACCCAATGTCGCTCTAACTATTCAAAATATTATACTTAAGTATAACCTCTTTTTTAACTAACTATACCACATGGGGCACACGTATAGAATATTGTAATAAGTAAAATATTTTTTTTTGTTATAAATATCTTATCTTTTGTAATCAATAACCGTTAACATGTCTTAATCATGAATTGCCTAAAATTATCTGTTATATTATATATTTAATAAAAAAGATTATTTTATTATAATTCACACAATACCTCGACATTGGAGCTCGAAATGGGAATATTTAATATTTTCATAGTCATTTTCAAATGGGAATCCAACCCCACAACCTATCTCGCTTACATTTATACGCTTATGCTCCTGCGCCACGACTGGCCAAAATTTATGTTCGTAATATGTATATTTTGCAATATTTCTGCACTTTCACTTTCATGTTTAGATCGCCGATATGCCTCTGGTTATGTCAAAAATAGAAACAGCACTCTAAACAAAACTCAACACTATTTTAATAGGATTTCTTTTATCCCGACTGCTATGGAAGGGCTATGTTTTTCGCGCGTATCTTGTATATATGTATGTATGTAATATTCTTTATTACCTCATATCTCCAAAACCGCTGGACTTATTCACATAATTGAGGTATCGTTAGATTCGTATTAGCAGCCCAAGTATTCTTAGATAGAGGACGTTTAAAAAAACAATCAAAAAAAACGTTTCGAATACCACAATATGGGTAACAAATTCAAGAGCTCAATACGAGGATTTCAAAAAGTTATATCATGATTATCATTACCATAATGAATCCTAAAAAAAAAGAAAAAAAAAAAAAAATATAAAAAAAAACAAAAACACCGAGTGAAAAAAAAAAAAAAAAAAAAAAAAATATATATATATATATATATATATATATATATATATATATATATATATATGTATATATATATAAAATTATAAACTAAAGAGTTCGTATAGTTAAACGCTAATCTTAGGAATTATAGACATAAATTTAAAAAAAACTGTGTCTTTTATTAAAAAAAACTGTCTGTGTTGGACTGTCCTTTCTATGGAGGAAAGCTATAGGTAATATATTGCATCACGTTAATCGTGTCGATGTATCATGTTAATGACAATGTACCTGCGGTCAGATGTACTAAGGACACAAGAATGTGTCATGACACATGTGTCATAACTCTTTCCCTAGTTATTTCTAATTTCGTCCCGTTTTTACAAGTCAACGCACAAAATATGATTTTACGACTTCACATTATAAATTTTTGACATTTTTTATTTTTTTGTTGTATTATTTTTTTCAGCTTTACGCTGTATTCCGCATGTCGCAAGGTAAGCAGAGGGATAACCTAGTATTAAAACACTCCACTATCCATTTTCCGCCTAATTCTCAAGGTATTGCGTGTTCATTGGCGAAACTCAACCCTTTTGCCCCAGCACCAGAGCGAATAAATTAAAACTTGAATAAATAATAATTCATCTCCACGAGTGGCAATTGAACCCACCACTTGTCGCGTTTACAACTCTGATACGCTTGTGCCCCTGCACCGGGATTAGCCTCTTTAATATATAAATATATGACATGATGTTAACATTATAATTCGTTATGTAGTTTGAAAGATCTCAACGTACATCTGAGGATAGAGACTTTTTATACTTAGAAAAGTTATAAGGCTACAAAACTCACTTAGCAACATCAGCACGATGAAGATAATGCATTAAGTTTCCTTCACTTAAAATATTCAGAAATTCTTGTTTTTTCTCCGGTGATACCATCACGAGAGCATCTCTTACTTCTATAGCACCGTGATTCCAAATATCAATATTTAGTTTTGCCTGAAGTTCCATGAGAAGTCTTTGATCCGATCTGTCCCGTAAATGAACGGCGAAAACTGAATATCTGGAATGAATCAATTTAAAATATTTAATTAAATTTTAAAATATTTAAGTGTTAAGAGTAATGCATTGTTCATTGCCTATTTTCGCAATTTTCGAAACAGAATTTGTCGAATGTCAGATATGTCTACAAAGATGTGGAACGGCAATCACTAATTTCCCCGAGTGGAAATTGAACCCATAACCACCCGGTCACGGTCACATTACGACTCCTATGCCATTGCTTCGAAATTATAAAAAATCTCAAAAATACTTACCCATTGTAAATATCATGGTTCGCTGCTAACGCTGATACGAGGTAAGCACTGAAAGTTAATAGTATTGCCCTCATTTTGCTAATGCCAATGACATACTAAAACGGTTGAAATCCTGTTCGTAATCCTACCAAGTTTGCTTAGTTTTATCAATAAAGATACAGATTTTATCAAAATATTATGTATTATTAATCGATTTTAATGGATTATCTTGTTTGCGGTATTTTATCAATTGGATAAATGTATTTTATATTCAGGATAATTTCAGAGTCAAAAATAAAGAGATTTTTCAGTAAACCCTGCATCCACAAGTGTAGGCAGATGAACTAGTGATATGGCACTTTCCGCTCGATTTTCGAGACATTGCGGGTTGGGAACGTGGAACTCAACGCCCGGCTTTATACTACCAGGCTGTAGGAGTAAATGAAAATAAATTAAAAATAATCATTCCCCCGAGTGATCATCGAACCTACAAGCTTCGCATTTACAATCAGACGCTGTCCTACAGTGCCACAACGGCCTTTTATGTGTTTTATATCTAGAATAACTCGACACTCAATTAATATAGAAAATTTTCTTTCGCTGTCCCTCTGTCTCCCCTGCTATATGCGAGATATAGCGGTACGCTTACATATATATTGAAATTAATATTTAATCATTATTTAAAATAAAATTTAAGTAAAATGCTATCTCTCGCTGATTTCTAATAATTACTCAAAGGTGAAAGTTTCCTCGAAAATTTTTGGTCCACTTCCGGAATTACGAAGGTCCAAATTAGACTTCGGTCTTTCGTCGAAATCTGCTAACTTTAGAACTTTTTATGATTACTCGTAGAGTCGAGGCTTTGATGAAAGTAGAAACATCTAAGTGATCTTTAGTTCAAAGTTCACTTTTTATAATTAATTTATTTTTATAGCCACTAAACTTATTTTTTGGGCATCTGCAGGTGCAGCGGCTTAGTGTTTGACTATAAATGTAATTTTTTTTTGGGTTCGATTTCAAGTCGGGGTAGTGAATTATTTTCATTTCCTCGCTCAACATGCAATCTCTGGAAAATTGGGCGGTGTATGGGGAACGAAGTGTCTTTACTCTAGGTTTGCTCGTAACCTTCTATGCGGAAGAAAGAAAATTTTGTTTGGAAAGATAGAAGGACTCTTCTGTTCTTTCTTTCTATTGTAACAATTCTTATTATCTAAACAAGAAATAAATAGGATATTTAGTAAAACACCATATACTTAAAAACAAATTGAATGTTAAAAAAAAATAAGGGGTCACATACTAAAGGGTTCACGGCTATATACCAATCAAATTATCCGGTTAACACCTTTTTAAATAAAAGAACGTTACTGTCCTGAGGTCGACACGAGCACTCCGTTACGGCGCGATCTTGATTTTCAAAAAATACTTTATACAAACTTTCACTGTCTCTTCACCATCTCAAGTTATAATACACTGGTACAAAAACCGTGTCTAAAGTGATGACCCGTGCACTCTTTTACGGCGCCATCTTGATTTTAAAACATACTCAAGGCAAATTCTTACTTCCTCTTCTCCATCTCAAGTTATAATCATCTGGTACAAAAACCCTGTAATTTTATTACAGACATTTCAATTTAAGTATGATTTTGCAAGCCGAACCGCAACATATTGATTGATTCTAACAAAATATTGAAATAATATAACTTAGTTCTAATTACTTAAATATAAAACTAAAAGGGCATCACATACTAATTACAATATATGTATAGTACGTAACAAATATAAAGAATATAAATGAACAATGGACTTCACCATATTACAAATGCCTATAAGCATTTATATAAAATTAAACTTTAAATACAAATAATAATTCAGTCTATCTTATAACACCTAAAACTATAATAAAAAATATGTATCTTACAACACTCACCCAATCTGGGGTCTCTTGTACCTTTATATAATCAATACACGTTTATATAACCAATTAGATATTTAAAAAAAATAATAAATATATATTTTTTTTCGATCTATTTTACTATAAGGCAGTTCGAAATTGAAATGAGCTGTCGCCTATCCGCTCCTTACAATCACGCGACGCCGTATAGCATCCTACCTACATTTACTTATATTGTTTAAAATAAAATTACCCGCGATAAGGTTTTTTAAAAAACTAAGCAGATTTGTTTATTATTTTCAACTGTAGTTACTGGAGACACTTGGCATAGACGTCTTGGTCAATTAAATAGCAATGACATGAATAAAATGAACCATTGTGGGCTAGTCGATGAATTGAATTTTCCAGATAAGTAAAACAAGCTGTAAAATATGTTATGAAGGAAAACAGACAAGATTGCCTTTCAATACAGGTTCACATGCCACAGAGATGTTACAAATTATTTAGATATTTGTGGCCCCATGGAAGTTAAATCAATAGGTGGTGCAAGATATTTTTTATTATTTATCATTGACTTTACTAGAATGACAATTATTTATGTTTATGTAAATGATTTCATAATTTTTTCAAATATGAAAACTGAAACATTTTTTTTGATATATGCTTTAAGTCAAACATTTAAAATTTTGAATTAAAAAATACGACCAACGCAATATTTGATATTTATAACAATATACATAAAGTATATTTTAGCTAATTATTTCTTATACGTTAAAGCTAATTAAAAACAAAGCAATTAGTAAATTGGTTCAGTACTTTCAGAGAAAAATGTGACCATACAAATAGACAAAAAAATTGTGCTTTCTATTATCCTTTTTAAATGTCCCTATATCAATTTCAGTCACAATTACTAAATGTACAGACAAAATATTTTTACTGTTTTATTATATATAGAGATAAGTGAAGTAGTGACTTTATCTTTTTGGATAACGTACTTCCAAAGACGTATAGGTCACGCGTGGAAATTATACTGGAGTCAAAAACAAGTCATGAAAAATAAAGAAATTAGCATTTTTATCAAATGAAAACTTTTTGATACCTGTATATTGCCCGTCCTAATATATGGTTGTCAAACTAGGGTCCTTAACAAGAACCATATACGGAAACTTGAAGCGTGCCAAAAGGCTATAGAAAGGAGTATGATGGGAAAGAGACTTTCGGACAAAATAAGAACTCTGGACATAAAAAATATTATACAAAAACCAAAGATGTTACCATTAACCCGGTTACCCGTAACCATTAAAAAATGAAAATGGAAGTGGATAGGACATACTATAAGGGGAAAGGAAAAATAGTCCAAGACGATAATGTTTTGGTTCACCCGCGATAGAAACAGAAGAAGAGGTAGACCACCCAGGAGATGGGTAGATGAAATCAAGTGTAGCGGGCGGTAAATGGACCAGGGCAGCAAATGATAGGGAGAAATGGAGGCAATTGGGGGGAGGCCTTTGCCAATAGGCATACAGACGTAGAATAACGTTAGAAGTGTAGTTCTTTTTTTTTCTTAAATGCCGCTGCAAAATTTGTATAATATATAAATGTTTAATAATGTAGCATGATTTTTTTTTTATGGAAAAGGACAAGGCAAACGAGCGTTCGGGTCAACTGATGGTAAGTGATTACCGCCGCCCACGGCCCCGTGCAACACCAGAGGAGCTACAGGTGCGTTGCCGGCCGACAAGGTGGAGATAGACGCGCTTTTTGAAGGTACCCATGTCATATCGACCTGGAAACACTGCCACGGGTAATGCACTGATTGTAATGTCTGAATAAATAGGCTATTATTGTTATTATTATTATTATTACTTCCAAAGACAAAAACAAAACCCTTATATTTGCCGCGTAATCGAAACGTATAGGTTAAAATATTCATTTAGAAAATGAATAAAAATTTTAACGTAGCGGGATTTAAACCCGCGCCTCTTGGAATCCGTCCAAGCCCTCTGACTACTTTGCCATACGTTCTCATCAAACTACGTCGACATTCTTATATGCTTTTTACAACTTGTTTATGTTTATTAATTATTGTACGTATTCTAAATAAGTATTTTTCTTTCTTAAGTGTGGACACACTTTAAAGACATTAAATATTGAGCCTAGGGTTATGAAAATTGGCACTAAGTGAGAATTTACAATTATTTCTACAGGTATTTCATAGAAAAAAATCATGAGAAACTTATAATTGTAGTTAATTTCATACGAAATAAGTGCATATACTCGAAAACTAAAGCTCATCGACTTTTAAAAGTTGTAGGTACTTCCTTTTGATATACAATCTTGAAATTGATTCGGAAGGAATTGGTTAGATGAGTCCGACTCGTATTTAGCCGGTTTTTTAAATTACAATCAAAGTCTTTAACGTGAGTAATACTTGGCTTATTCTGGTAAAAATCAAGTTACCAAAGTATTACATGTACTTACCGTGTAAATAACACTTGGCACGTAATAGTGGATTACAGTTTTACTTTGAGTGTTTTCCTTAACGCTTTGTATGCACTGGATAATATAGATTTTTCTTATATTATTATTTTGATTGAATTGTTATTATTATCCTATTTCAGTATAATAATCTACTGCATTAAGGTACACTTTTCTGTGAGTGAAACAAAAATTAAATAAAAACAGTTTCAAGCTAAAAAGCCGGTTAAGTGCGATTCGGATTCACCCAATTTCAGGATTGTAGGTCAACTTATAAATAAAAAAATGTTTATAAAAACAAATACCCCGACTGCATAAAACTAAAAAGAAAATAAACGAGCCCAATAGTTTATTAGGATTAAAAGTCGGGACCTCTTTAAATTATGCGAGGTTCTTGGTAAAGATTTTATTGACTGAAGAATTACTTATAGGGCTGCTAATACGAATCTAACGATACCTCAATTATGTACATCCGTTTAGCGGTTCTGGAAATATGAGGTAATAAAGAATATAACATACATAAATACATACAAGATACGCGCGAAAAACATAACCCTTCCTTAGCAGTCGGGAAAAAATCACTACAAATATAAGTTTGTAATGATTTTTGCAAGCACATCCTCGATGGCCTAACCTTTGCAGCTTCCAAGTAAGACGAAATACCCCAGCAGATTCAGCTCCCAAGCAAGCATCCGACCTCTTGACCCAGATACGTCATTCTTCAGTTACATCAATGCTCAGGCAATCTTCGCGTTGCCACTCAAATTATATTTTGACGATCAACAAAACTGTTGGTTTTGTTAGTGTTTGTTAATTTGTTTCGTGTGCCAATTGCTCATTTAGAGCCCAACTAGCACGGACAGTTTCAGCTGTGCTATAATAATTAATTAATATAAATGAAACTTTTTTAACCGGAGTAATCGCGTATACTTTGATTTATACATTTTTAGAAACCCCACGTTTCGAACACTTTGCAGTAGTCCGTGGTCACGGGTAGACTGAGGTGGCATTCGTCTGTCAGTTGACATAATTATTATATCAGACTACCGCCAACAATTTCTTAATTTTCTCGCGTGCTGCCCTGGATTCTTGCAGAATGAGCTAACTGTATCTTGCCCTCTGGTATGGTGGGTTTGAGACTTCAAAGATTTTATGAGAGGGTCCCAGGTGTTAGAAAGCTTCTCTCTCTATTGAAATTAAGATGTTTTTGTATTTCAATAGCCTCGCGGATCATGCTAGGAATATATCTGTGTTCCTTAGCGAGGATTAGGGGTTTATCAAACCTTATGTAATGGCTAGGTTTATCCACAGTGTGCTCACACACAGCTGACTTTGATCCATGCCCATTCTTGATATCAGAGATGTGTTCCTTCACTCTAACACCGATGCTTCTCTTTGTTTGACCAATGTATCATAAGCCACAGTCACAATCTAGTTTGTATACACCTGCACACTGTAAAGGAATGTTACTTTTCACTGGTCTCAAGAAATGGCTCACTTTCTTGTTAGGCTTGAATATAGTTTTTATAGAAGCTCTTCTTAAAATGTTGCCAATCCTGTCTGTAACCCCCTTCACATATGGTAGAAGTGCCGGCTGTCTCTCTACTGTGGGTGGCTTGTTGGTCTTCTGACAACGTCGGTGGGGAACTGACAGCTTGTTCTGATGAAGGGAAATCTTCACCTGGCGAAACTCGTCCCCTAGATGTTCAGCGTCGCAGAGGTGGTGGGCTCTCTAAAACAAAGATTTGCCAACTGTGGAGGGTGGTGTTGCGATTCACCATTGAGGTATCTATTGGTGTGCGTGGGTTTCCTATATACTGTGTGGCCTATTGTGCCATTGGGATTTCTTATGACTAACACATCGAGGAAAGCTAAGGAATTATTAGCCTATAATTATTTTGTAAATAGAATTTTGTTATTAATAGAATTAAGATGGTTTAGGAATATATAAATATTGTCCGTAGATAAAATTGTAAAAGTGCCATCTACGTACCTCTTATATATCAAAATATACGCGATTAATCCGGTTAAAAGAGTTTCATTTAAAATGTGTAATAATCGTGAAAATCAAAGAACTTATTAATTAATATAATTTATCAGCTTCACGCTTTTATTCCTTTTTAGAGGGATCAGTAAAGAGAATCTGATATTAAGACACTCCAATCCACATATTCCGTTGAATTTTGAGACTTTGTTGAGTATCGGAACTCAATGTGGCTCTTTGTTTTATCAGGGCAAGAAAAAACATTACTATTAATAATATAAACTATATAAATAAACTATTTTCTCTAGTGTATATTGAATCCACATCGCGTTTACAGTCTAAAGCTATCCCAATGCTGTACAATGACTTCAATTTCTGTTTAAAGATCTTTATTCTCATTTCGACAATGTCATTTATATGAGAAATTAAATAACAAGAAACATTATATAATACTATCAGGCTTTAGTGAACAAAGAGTTAACATAAAGTAAACATAAAATGTAAATATGAAGTAAATATAAAATTTTAATATAAAATAAATATAAAATGTTAATATAAAGTTAACATATAAAATGTGAATAAGTAAAAATTGAATGAGAAATATAAACATACAAAACAAGACAAAACAAAATAATCACTCAATGAAATCCAATCCAAGCCCTATCCATGCCCATTGCCGAGCCATAATTCACCTCTTAAGAAGAGAATGATCGCTAAGCACGAACGTGCGAAGCCTGAACTTAAATTCATTAAATGATTTATTGTTCCTTATTGATTGCGGTAAATCATTGTATAGCATCACTCCCTGAAAAGTTATAAGTTTATTTCCATATTTTTTTCGTGTCTTCTGTGATATCAAATTGTGCGCTCGTCTGTGACTTTGGTCTTAAACGAAATCTCCGTGTGAACACTTCCATCTAGGATCTTTCGAATAAGCATGCATGTAGTGTAGTTGTATAACTGTCTATTATTCATTAATATAGTGTTTTGATATATTTTTCCTGTAGGTGTTAGATGTGGATAGTTAAAAAATGATTTAATCATTTTATTTTGTGATGTTTGTATACGTTGTATATGACATTTAGAAGCTGTCCCCTATATTTCGATTAGATATAAAAGATAACCTGGACTCGATGTGGAAGACATCGAGATATAGATTTAAGCATATACATAAGACTAGAAAGTTTATTACATACATAATCAATTTGTGCATTCCAACTGAGGTGAGAGTCGAGCCACATCCCAAGATATTTTTCTTTGTTTTTCTAGCAATAGAATGTTATTAATAGGGCGTATGATTTGGATTTTTTTTATTTTTTGATTAAAAAAATATATAATAGGTTTTTTCAGTGTTGATGCTTAGTAGATTGCTTTGAAACCATTTATGTAAAATATATAGATCTTGTTGTGCCCGAGCTACGATATTGTGTACTAAATGTCCGTGATAAATTAAGCAAGTGTCATCGGCGTAAAGGGTAAGTTTACCGTGTAGGTTTAATTCACAAATATTATTAATATAAATTAAGAAGAGTATGGGTCCTAAAATGGACCCCTGAGGAACGCCATAACTTAACGTGGCTGGCTCACTCTTGTATATTCCTATTTTGACAATTTGAAACCGATTTACAAGATAACATTTTCTCATGAACTTTTGGTATTACAGATAAAACAGAAATTGGTCGATAGTTGCTAGGATCTGTTTTCTTACCGGATTTGTAAAGAGGATATACTTTAGCTACTTTTTAGACATCAGGACAGCTACCTTCTATGAGTATTTTGTTCAAACTAGAACTTAATTGTTCAACAATGCAATTTTTGATTGTTTTTATTATTTTGGTACTGATATCATCTATGCCAGTACTAGAATTTGTATCAAGATAATTTATTATTTTTGAAATTTCAGTTCCAGTGCAAGGACTTAAGTGTGTTAATGTTCGACTAGATATATACATATCATACGTACATAACAAGGAAATGATAGTACAATAAATCCGAATAATTTTCGAGAAATTGTATGTACAGTCCTCCTGTTACCAGATTGAGAAAATTAAAACTGCTTTTATTTCTTGTTGTTTGGGTGCTAATCCCCTAATCTCAGGAACTGCTGATTGGAATTGAATATTCATGTAAGTGATGGATAGTCCGTTTATCGAGAAAGTATATAGGCTAAAAATAGTCGCGTTAAAATATCCTGGACTTTAAACATTTAAAATGTCTGTCGGTTATTTTTGTTTCTATTTGGGAGCAAAACCGCAGGTAAAAATAATTTTCTATAATAAAATTAGTTATAAGAAAAACAAAAAACCCGACTACATAAACTAATATAACCAGTAACACTCACGCTATCAATATTTTATCATCATGTATCTATGGTAGATAACCCAACCGCTCGTTTCTTTTAAAGAATTAAATTTTTCATAACATTCGGTTTATTTATATGAATCTATTCAAATTCAAAGTAGCTAAATGATCTTTGATATTTCTTTGATATTCAAAGAATATTACGGGATATTTTTCTGCCTTACTTTATATCCATTTATATCAAAATAGGCAGACGGAAAGTAGTGTAGGAAAGTGTATAGTAGTGAAAGACCTACAATTATGAAAAATTGAAAAATGGAAATTAATATTACAGATAAATAAACTGGTTATCTGTAAAATCGATTTACACACTATAATTTTACGTCATAAAATGAAAAAAAAATGATAAAAAAATTACTAGTTTTTTGAATTGAATTTAATAATCAATGAATTCATATGAAGAACTAGCAACCCACTCGCGGCTTCGCCTATATATCGCTTCGTATATATATATAGGTACAATTATATCATTCATTGATACAAAAGTAGATAAAAAGTATAAAGATTAGTAGTTTGATGTTTAATTCAAATTGCAAAATCATACTGAGTTGCCATTTTGAACATGCTACATTATGGTCTTCTTTTCTGATGCTATTATGTTTTTGCCTGCACAATACAATCAGGAGTTAAAAGTGGCGGATTGACGTCCACGAACCCGACGAGAGTCGGCTGTTGTTGTGGATATGGATATAATAAAAAAACATACTTAATTTTAAAATGTATTTCTTTTATGTATTATTTTCGAATATTCATTCTTGTTCGATATTGTAAATTAGCAATTCGAGCTGTTACAGCTATGCCATCCCATGTCTCTTCATTTATCTGATTGATATACTGCGGGGGGACGAGGAAATCGTACTCATATCCGGGCAGCTCTAGCGTGTAAGAAAGTGGTATCCCGGCCACCTGAAACAATGTATAAACTAAATACTAAATACTAAAACTAATACATTTTATTTTACTTTTTAATTGGAAAGATACTATTTAATTATTATGTATGTTACGTAATAGTTATAAATTTATTCGGGGCTTATTTATTATAGTAATAGTATAATAATGTAATAGTATTTTTTTTTCAGGAAAAAAAAAGCAAGGCAATCGAGCGTACCGGCCTTTAAGGTGAAGATAGGCGCGTTTTTTGGACGTTCAGGTCGTATCGACCAGGAAAATCTGGAAAAAGAAATGAAGAAAGAACGGATTGCAAGATCAATGTAAATAGTAAGAAATTAGAATAAGTGAAGATGAAGTGGTATATTTGGGAAATATGTTCAGTAGAGATGGAAGATACGAGATGGATGTGGAAAGGCGTATTATTGCCGATAACAGGATTAACGGAGCCTTAGCTGCATTGATATGACGCAAAACATCAACACAGTTGCACGTTTGGCCGTACACAATGCAGTTTTGTTAACGACGCTGTTATATGGCAGCAAAATGTGGGTATTTCAGCAGAAGAATGAAAGAAATAAGAATGCCGTGGAGATACAATCTCTTCGTAAGATATGCGGAGTCAGCTTAGCTGATCGAATCCGCAATGAATAGATACAAAGAATGGCAGGTATTAGCCAGGATGCCACGGTGAGAATGAAGAAAAACGTGCTCAGCTGGTTTGGACACGTTGAACGAATGAGTAATGAAAGAATGGCAAAAAACGTTTATGATGGAAAAGTGAGCGGTAAGAGAGGTAGGGAAAGACCTCGGTTGACCTTCGAAAACACAGTATCAAAGAGGTTGATGACAGTGGACGAGGCGAGAGAGGTATATAAAGACCATAGCGTATGGTGCTCCGTGCCCTCTGACTATCCCGCTAAGGATACAGCATGAAGCTAAGTTAAGTTAATTTTCAACAGTGATCTTAATACTGTGCTCAGTGAAAAAACTGATGATCCACTTGCATAAAATTTCGAGAACACCGTAGGATGGAATTTTGAAAGGAGCGCTCTATGCCACACTCGGTCGAATGTCTTCGCCATGTCCAAGCTAACTGCTGGGCCCTCTCCCTTGCTTTCGATAGCCGCAGCCCAGTGATTAGTTAGGTAGACCAGAAGATTGCCGCCTGAGCGACAATGACGGAAGCCATATTGACGGTCATTAATCAATCCGTGAACCTCCAGATGAACCAAGAACTGGCTATTGACAATACTCTTCATCCCTTTCGAGAGCAATAGGTCTGTAGTTAGATGAATCGAAACCATCGCCTTTCTTGAAGATCGGGTAGATAAAAGCACTCTTCTACGAGTCTGAGACAACGCTGACTGAGTAAGAGTACCGAAATAAACACTTTAGTCAGCTAAGAAGCGCATGAACGAAGTACTAAAAGAGAGATGCTATCTGGCCCGCTTGACTTGTAGATGTCCAAAGAGGACCACTCGCTAGCAGCTCGCTTAACAACTTTCTTATTGATTCAACTTAACCTCAGCCTTTGTGGTCGCCCAAAACTGATAAGTTCCAGACGGGTAGTTCTCAAGCTTATTATATTCTGGTGTATTATATCTAAAGGAAACACATAAATATCAGTCTTAGTATAGTTTAATTTAAGAGAAATACATTTTAAACATACCTGACCCCAATCCTGTGCGCTGCCTGAAGCACCATACAATACCAAATTACCGTTTCCTACCAAGTAATAACTAGCTTTATCTAATTTCTTCGCATCGATTGCAGCACCCATCGCCGCCCCCACTAGATGCAATTCTGCAGCATTTGCTGGTAACGTTCCATTTCCATAACCAAAAAGAACGTAGTTACCATAACTGTGAATATTTTGATATATTTGGATCCGGCTGAGGTTTTCTTGGATTATATCTCTGACGTATCTAGTTTCAGGTTCAGAGAAGGCATAAGGCCCAGGATAAAAGATGGAGCAAGGGTCTGAAGATACACCGATCGTGTTGAAATTGACGTCGAAATTACGATTGGCGTCTACACCCCAACATTCCGTGCTCACTTCAGGATAGTACGATCTGGTACGGCGCCACAATCGGTCCTGTTTTAAAAGTTAGTGGGTTATGGTTTAGTTAATATAGGACCATATACAGAGGCCGTCGTGACACAAGTATGTAATTGTATAGTTATGGGTAATTATGGGTTCGCTACCCACTCGAGGAATAAATTATAATTTATTAGTATTTTTGCGTTTGCGTTGCGTTCCGCCACTCAAAACGTAATGTTTCGAAAATTCAGCGGAAACTCCTTAAGGTTCTCTATGTCTATCCTGGTATACGGCCAGCGGGAAGGTAAATTCGTTTAGCAATGAGTTGAACCAAAAAGTAAAGACAAAAATATTTTTACTGTTTTATTACATGTATAGATGGGTTAAACAACACACTTACGTCGGTATGTGAATATTCATATCCATCAGGATTAACAATAGGATTGATTATCCAATCAATATTCTCTAAGAGCTCTCTATCCTCTTCTCGTAGATCCTCCACCAGACGGTGAATAACGTAGAGAGCTACTGGCACAGTCACCCATTCTCCTGCATGCATGGCTGCATCAAGGTAATAAACTGGTTTGCTAGTGTCCGTGAAATTAGACGTAGAAATCTGCAAAAGAGCAGAAAATGCAATAATTTATCACTGTCTGTGGCCCAGAAGTAAATTTAATTCACATTTACATATGATCTGTATGATATAAAACGATTATCATTTTGTTTACTTACCAATTACCAATTACTTACCAATTAAAGATATCGTGTATGGCGTAGCCTAATTCAAAATTTTGCTTATCCAGAATAGAAAAAAACTATAATACATTATATTATAAGTATTTATTATTTATTTATGGAAATGACAAGGCAAACGAGCGTTCGGGTGACCTGATGGTAAGTGATCACCGCCACCCACGACTCCGTGCAACACCAGAGGAGTTACAGGTGCGTTGCCGGCCTTTAAGGCGGGTTGGGCGCCGGAGCCCGGCATTACCTGATGCGAAACGCAGTGGCATAAGGCCACTACTTCACGCCGGTTTTAAATGCCGGGGGTGGTAATGATCCGGTCGAGTCTGCCCATGCGTGTTGCCATTGCTGGCGACGTGACTCTACCACACGTACTTTAGTCGCCTCTTATGACACTACCAGTACCAGGATGATCCTATTCTAGGCCGGGATCACACGGCGAAACTATGAGTATTCCTCATAGAGAGACGAATTTACAAATATTGTTAAAGATGTAGGACAACAGATTTAAAATTTTTTGCTATATAAAGTGAATATTATTTAAATGTATACCTTCAAGTATTTTATAGGTCTGCCCTCAAAACTAGGGCCAGCGTTTACCAATGTCACCAGATTAGGATATTGACTAGCGAGTCTCTCCATGTATTGGTCAACCTGAAAATTAATTATATTATTCAATTTAGACGAAATGTTGTGGATATGAAAAAGTGGGTGAGAAAGTGAGTATTTGAATAAATAAGGTGTTTTTTTTACGGACTTTCTGCTGAATTTTACATAAGTTGTATTGTGTTGTACTCAATGCCACGCTTTGCTTCGTTACAAGGGTGAGGAAATAAAAATATTTTATTTCCTATAGTGGTTATCAAACCCACAACTTGTGGAATATGATATCATGGGAGCCACATCAAACCCACAACCTGTCGTGCTTACAGTCAGTGACACGGTGGTCCTGTGCCACAACTGGTCTAAATAAGATGGGAGAAAGAGAAAGAAAGTAATAAAATACATATTTCAATCTTAAATCATTCAAGCCAAAACACAACAAAAATATGTGAAATCACCCCATTCTTCAAGCACCGCTTTATTTTCAAGACGTTATGTGTTAAATATTGGAACTCAACGTGATGCTTTGTCTTCTTATCAAAGTGGAGAAATAAAAATAATTAATTTCCCCGTGAATGGACAGCACAGCTTAGGAATTGCACCTCACAGTCGTCACGTTAACAGTCTAACTAAATATTATTTTTTTCAAATTTGTAACCTACGAAGATAATATACCTCAGCATATCTCGGGTAATTTGAAAATGGTGCTAGTCTACTAGATCTACTTAGCTGCCAACGTTGTAAGTCCAGATCTGATTCCTTGAGAG
>DWLH01000558.1:0-18867 GCA_018249795.1 Heliconius telesiphe telesiphe
CCTCGACACCAGAGCGAAGAAATGGAAATATAAATTTAAGTAAATATTTCATCTCCTCGAGTGGGAATCGAACCCACAACCAGTCGGTTTTACAGTCACACCCTGTGCCACTGCGCCACGACTGGCCACACTTTTTATAAATTGTTTATTATATATTAATAATAGACTTGCGTTCTGAAAAACAGCTTGATTATAAGCTTTACTACATAAGATTTCTTGTATTTTGTATTTATTTATTAATTAAATTCAATTCTTTCCAGACACCCTGTCAGACGTAAAGCAATTGAGAGGGGGAGTTCTATTTGTATCAGATCTTCCAACGACTTCAACGTCAAAAATTGATAGAATAAAACTAAAAACACTTGCAATGACCTCAAATTGTGATTAAAGTAAAAAAAAAATGTCATGTCAATTGTGTGAAATTTCTAAATGTTATTAAATGCAAATTTTATTGAAATAGATTTTTCTAATGTAACTACATTTTTTAAAGATTGTCCTTAGGAATTCTGCAAAAACTTGGAAATTTCTGAATGCTATTTCTCTCTCTCTCTATATATTCAATATATTCTAAATCTTCATCAATCTTAAGTAACCACACGGAACGAGACTGAGACCCGCTAAATAATTTATTTTACATACGATATAGGTACTATAAAAAGTTAAATCCTTTCCTGTACACATTGTTCCTATTTTATAATCCTTTTTTTGTCACTTTCCTTTTCACGCTTATCACAACAGCAGAAATACGTAAGCACGTGATAGATTTTAAATCAGATACTACTGGTCATGATAATGTTAGTCGCTGTACGATTATGTTATCTCTTAATGCTGTTCTGTCTTATGCCATATCTTAAACTTCGCCCTTTCCTCCAGTGAATTTCCAGACGCATGGCGCCTTGCACTTCTCCAAAAACATCCAATCCAATAGGCTTATTTCTAATCTTCCTGTTCTGTCTAATAATTGTCAATAATAATATATTTATCCACATTATCCACATAATATACTGCGAAGCAATTGTAAGAAGATTTTGTTTAAAGGCAATACACAGACAATTTCAAGCCTTAAATCTAAATTAATTCGTGGCTGTGTCTATGGTACCAAGGCAAAGGCGCGACGCTGGGTTTCCACCACACGACACGCAATGCCTCGAATATTCGATGTTATAATCCTAGGCTCCCTCTGCCTACCCTACTATATGTAGGATACAGGGTAAAGCGGAAAAAATATTGAGATTAAATCTACGGCACGATACAGTGCTGTATAAATAGCGAATATATCTACTAAAAACGTAATATTTGTTAATAAGTATAATATTATGTTGTTAAAATACAATATATTTATTATTATTATATTTTTTTTAATCTCTTCTTGTATAAAATCATAAGTGACCGGTATCTTGTACGTGGAAGATATATCGGAAAAATTATTATTATCATTTGTTAATGTAATAGTACCCAAATCAATAATTTTAAAAATGTTTGTCTGTTTGTCTGTGCATTTGTTCATGCTTATCTCATAAACGGCCGAACCGATTGAAATGCAATTTTCACCCTTGGATTTTGGCAAGTTTCCCTTAACATTAAGTTTTTTTTATTGCAATCGGCTCATACACAAAGAAGTTATAAATATATATATATATATATATATATATATATATTTTGACAAAATTGATAAAAGAGTTATTTTACACAACTGTTTTATTGAATTGTCCGAATCTTTAAAGCAATGTGTAAGCCGTCGAGGGTAGCCTACCACCCCTGACCCCGAGACGTACCGGGTAGGTAAAGGGAATCTAGAGTTAAGATACTCCGTACCTGGAGGCATTGCGTGTTGAGTGGCAGAACTCAACGCCGCGCTTAGCCTCAACACCAGAGCGAAGAAATGGAAATATAAATTTAAGTAAATATTTCATCTCCTCGAGTGGGGATCGAACCCACAACCAGTCGGTTTTACAGTCACACTTCGCGCCACTGCGCCACGACTGGCCTCTTTTTGTAATTATATTATACATATACCTTAAATAACTTTATTATTTTAAGTTTAACTCAACTTTTGAAGCCTTCGCGTGGCGTAGGGGAACAAACGTGCGACTGTAAACGCAACGGTTGTGAGCTTGATTCCCACTCGGGTAACGAAACAAAGCACGGCGTTGAGTTTCATCACTCAACACGCAACGCCTCAACAATTTGGCGGGAAGGGGGAAATTAATGGAAATGGAGTATCTTAACACCAAGTTCCCAGGAATAATGCTTGTGTAGGATACAAGTTCCCAGGAATAATGCTTGTGTAGGATACAGTGTGAAGCTGAGTAAAATAATAATATTTAACTTGCATATAGCAAACAAGACATAGGGAGAACCCAGTTTTATAGGCTATAGCAATTATATAAATTATACAATATTATATAAATTGCGGTAAAGTACAGTCAATCTGGGTCACTTTAACAGTTACTTAATAGTATTTTTGTTTTATTAGCGCTTTAGTAATACTTTTCATCCATAGATATTCACATAAAACTTTTAAAATACTTCAGTATAGAAGCGAATAGTAGAGGCTGCTCGGGAGCTGGATAGCGTGATTATTAATAACAAATATCAAAGGGTGCCACAATACCTGCGGAGGCCACAATACCACCATCTCCAATACTATTTATAAATTTATAATGGAAGAACTACCTTACCGTAGCGTTTGGCGCTCCGTTTTCTCTGACAACCCTACTAGGGATAAAGCGTGAAGCTAAGTTAACTTAAGTTATGGAACAACTAATAGATATATTTGAATATTATAAATAAAAATTGTAATAAAATTAATGAAAAAAAAATATATATATACCTACCTACTCTTACAATATTTATTAAACTCGTTCGTTCCTTCGTTCGTTTAAAATATATGAACGAATTTTTCATCGTTTTTGAGTTCACTCATTTTCATGCTCTGTTTAATGTAGATCTACTTTATTTAACGAAAATAAATGTGTACAATAACAAGTATATCGTTGTTTGATAATACTTATTTGCTAGATTCATAAAATGACGATAAGACATTATTGACGTAGGTGTTTGTGTATAAGAGTTTAAAATATTATGTAAATTAAATTAGATAGATAGAATTCGAACTGATTTTCGCCGTAAATTAGTATTTTTAATTAAATAATAATTTATATTTTCGCTTTCGTGTCAACACGCAGTGCCTCCAGAATTCGGAGAAAAGTGGGGTACGGAGTGTCTTAACACTAGGTTCCCTGAGCCTACCCTGTTGTGTCCAGGATATTATAAAAAATGAAACTTTATGTAAAATTATTTTTTACTTTTTAGTTCGTTGTTAGAAGTCGTTTTTTTTTTGTTAAAAAAAATATTTAAATTATGATTTTAAGTGATGGATAGATCTTAAAAGGATGCTTCTCAAGTTATTGGTAGTCCTATGCCATACTTCAAACTTAATTAGTTATTAATTTTGTGCATATATTTTGGCATATTGACAAGAACATACATAAAAAAAATTTGGACGAATTGGGAATTTGTCCCTTTTTTGTCGGTTTAAAATGAAAACATTCTCTTTTTTGAAGTTGGTTGCAAAGAAATGCAACGATGAGCAATCTCACTTCTGACACCAATTTTAACAATGTTTTTCCATGTAACTGTTACTGTATAATTGACTATAATAAAATATAAAAAAAAAATATTCAAAATATATATATGTCGCAGAGTGAATGACGTTCCGTAGAACGTTAAGTTGTTCGACTTGGGTGTATTCAGAGGATGGCAATGCTGTCAGTTGTCACTGTCAATTTAGGAAAGTGGGTGAATGACGCGTCGTTCTTATAATAGTGGGAACGAGCGATGTGGACTAGTGTTGCCAAACTATCGATAGTTCCGCCATCGATAGGTTTAATCTAAAAATGCCTATGCGATCGATACAACAATCGATAGTATCGATCTTATCGATACTGGTTGTGGGTTCGATCCCCACTCGAGGAGATGAAATATTTACTTAAATTTATATTTCCATTTCTTCGCTCTGGTGTTGAGGCAAAGCGCGGCGTTGAGTTCTGCCACTCAACACGCAATGCCTCCAAAATTCGGCAGAAAGTGGGGAACGGAGTGTCTTAACACTAGGTTCCCTCTGCCTACCCTGCTGTGTGCGGGATACAGCGTGAAGCTAGTTTAATTTTTTTTTTATTAGGTACTTCAACTAAGATGTTTCTAATATTATAACGATTGGTTACTACACATGAAAATAATAAGCAATACTATTGCAAATTACCATGCAATCGATAGTTTACAATAATCGATAGTATCGATACTATCGATACTGTCGATATTATCGTTTCCTAGAAATTCAATAGTATAGATACTATCGATAATATCGATATCTTTCTCAGTGGGAGATACGATACTATCGATAATATCGGTAGTATTGCATTTGTCCGATAGTACTGTATCCTTTTGAACTATCGATAGTTTCGATACTATGTATTAAATCAATACTATCGATATCCTATCGATAGTCCACTATCGATCGGCAACACTAATGTGGACTTCATTTCTCCTTCGAGTGTCATACTGAACAGTTGTACTAAGACGTCATCTGACTTCACGTTCCGAGTACGAAGGAAGACCTAACGAGTCAGGACTGCCTGCCCAGGCAAAAAAAGAATATATTCAAAAAATACTTTTTCGTTCTGGGGTAACAAACGTTAAAAAATAGTCGAATTGATAACCTCCTTTTCTTACAGAAGTTGGTTAAAAATGTATTTTATCGCATGCGCTGCAGAAACTGTTGAAGATGGAAATAAGAAATGTTCTATAAAATTAAAGAACATATCCATATCTAAAAAAAAACTTTGCTATAGCATATGTTGTACTATTGTTGTTTTGACAAAAAAATACTTTTTTACTTATACTTACTTTAATATTATATAGAAATGCCGACGTTCGATAACCTCCTTTTCTAACAGAAGTCGGTTAAAAATGTCTATATTCGTATGCGCTGCAGAACTTGTTGAAGATGGAAAAAAGAAATGTTCTACAAAATTAAAAAACATATCCATATCTAAAAAAAAACTTTGATATAGCATATGTCCTACTATTGTAGTGTTGACAACACAACAAGTATTTTTTTATTGTTTTAATATTATATAGAAATGTCGACTATAATGAGAGCATGTTATCCATAACTTTATATGAATCTCCTGAAAATCAAATCAAAAATCAAATCAAATACCACTGTTAACGTAGTGTATGTACAGTGAAGTCCAGGTAAAGTATCCATATTAATATTATAAATGTGAAAGTGTAACTCTGTCTGTCTCTCTGTGACGCCATCACACCCAAACCGCTGAACCGATTGTGATGAAATTTCATACACTTTATATATTGGGATTAACTACGTTTTTTTTCTATTCTTTAAAAAGTTTCAGTAATTTCATCATTTTACGTAAAGTTCGCCGATAATGAGCTTATTGAACGCATACATTTCATGCGCAAGCTCATCCTTATGAGATACATAAAAACAATGTTCTTTAAAAAACTTATAAAAAATTCTGCGATATTATAATATCTGAAACTTTTTAAAGAATCTTCAAAGAGTAACATATATGTTACTCTTTGAAGATTGACACCATTTTAATATATTTTATTTAATTTTATCGGATTATTGTTAATGTCCTTTGTATAATTTGGCATTAATCCTTATTAAGATAAATATACAATTATAAAATAATAACAAAATTAATATATAATGAAGGTCCACGATGGAAGGCTTGCCCGCAGCGACCACTGCCAGCCGTTTTGAGGGCTGCAACGTTCCATCCGCTACGTGTACCTTACGAGAACTCAATAATAAAGCATTCCCCCAAGGCGACGCGAACCAGTGCCTCCCGGCTGGTGTGTCAAAGTGGTGACGAACGTGGCATTGGGGACCGCCAACCTACGCCTACGTGGAGTGAAAGAGGAGTAATGGAACAGAACATGGATACATTATTAGATGTGATGGATAACAGGGATATGAATGTGGTTTGTGTGACTGAAACCAAGCGAAAGCGTAAAGACACAACCAATTTGCGGTAGAATACAAGTCGACTACCCAGAGGCTACCATTAAGCATGTCAAGGACGTCTTAAAATATTAGAACAAGTGAATGAAGTGATATTTCTGGGAAATATGCTTAGTAAAGAAAGAAGGTGCCGGTAACAAAAGTTAATGGTTCTTTACCTGCATTGATGAGAAGGCGAGACGTCAGCACAGCACATTTGCTCGTACACAGGGCAAGTTGGTACCGACGCTTTTATACTGCAGCGAAACGTGGGTTTAGTTTAGAATAATTCTGTGGATATTTGAGGCACGTTGAGCGAATGAGTGATGAAGAAGAAGAGTGGCAAAAAACATATGAGGGAAATTGAGTGGTAACGTTTGGCACTCCATTCTCTCTGCCTACCCTAATAAGGATACATAGTAAAGCTAAAACATATATACATATATGATTATAATAGATACCTTTGTCATTTTATCTAGATCGAAATTGTACTTTACGGTAGATAATTATAATAAATACTTTAAGAGATATCATAAATTCAAGACAAGCCGCGCGGTGTGCAGGGTGGCTTTAAATTTCTTTGTTAGGTAATAGTTAAGTACTTCCTTTTGTTAAAAATCAGCTTCACGAGCTTTTTAAATTATGATACTTAGTGCTGCTATATTAAAGTAAAACTACTAATTAGTAGTTTTTTTAAAAGTATTTTCTTGAATGATTTGCATGATGTTTTTGTGGTATATTTAATATTTAATAAATAATTTCTTTATAAAGTTTCATGTATGCAAGGTACCATGATAAAATGTAACTCCGAAAAGAATAGAAGTCATCTTAAATTATAATTAAATTAAATTAGCTTCACGCTGTATCCCGCACAAAGCAGGGTAGGCAGAGGGAACTTAGTGTAAGATACTCCGTTCCCCACTTTCTGCCGAATTCTGGAGGCGTTGCGTGTTAAGTGGCAGAACTCAACGCCGCGCTTTGCCTCGACGCCAGAGCGAAGAAATGGAAATATAAATTTAAGTAAATATTTCATCTCCTCGAGTGGGGATCGACCCCACAACTAGTCCGTTTTACAGTCACACTTTGTGCACCTTCGCCACGACTGGCCTCTGTTTTATTCTGATATTAATATATGTAGAGGCCAGTCGTGTTACAGAGGCACGAGCGTGCGAAGGAAAACGCGACAGGTTGAGGGTTTGATTTTCAGTCGAGGAAAAGAAATATTAATTTAAATTTATATTTCTATCTCTTCGCTCTGTTATCGCGACAAAACGCGGCGCGTTAAGTTCCGCCACCCAACACGCAATGCCTCCGGATTTTACCTAATTCTTTCTTACACAAATACTTTCGTGATTTCGCGGGTAAAGCGTAGAAACGTGAAATTTGGACAGATGTTTATTTTCATAATCTGGACATCCACTAAGAAGGGATTTAGAAAAATTTTACCCCTAAAGCGATGAAATAGGGGTTGAAAGTTTGTATGGATTTTTTTTAAATCGGCACCGATTTATATAAAAATTGTAATTCAGACTCTTAAAAATATTTCATTAAACACGTATTTCATTGTTTTTTAGAATTCACCCCCTAAGTGTTCAAGTAAGGTTTTGAAAGTTTATATGGAAAAATCTTTAAATCGCCATCGATTTTTATAAAAAAATTAATTCAGACTGTTAAATGACTGTTAAATGTGATTTTTTTTGGATTCACCCCTAAGGGTGCAAATAAGCGAGCGAAGCCGCGCGCGCTCACTAGTCTTATATATTTTTGCACTAATTTTGAATTTTTTACAAAGTTAAGAATATATTATTTTGAAAATGAGGTATCTTAAATCTAAGTTCTTCGTGCCTATGCAACTATATGTGGAACAAAACGTGAAGCTGTAGGTATACATAAAGTTGGGCGTTATAACAGACAGCAGATAATATAATTCGTTATAAATTTCTAATGTTCTAATCATTATTTATTTTCAACACCGACTGTTATTTATAATATTCATTATCTGCTATGAATATGGTGTGTGTGTGTGTGTGTGTGGCGCCTCGGGTCGGTAATGATCGGAAATATTTGGTAGTTATTCGGCCTACATCGAGTTGAGCCAAGCCCCAAGGTCAACTAAAATAATGATGGCGAACTTCACATCCGTATAACCTCGCACAAATATGAGCTTTAACTCAATGGCAGAAAGGCCAAATATTACTTACATTAAAATATAGCAAATAATGAAAATTATTATTTTTTGTTTAATAACAGTCTGAACTTCGTTCATTTTGTCATTGACTGTTATTATATTTAATTATTTACGTTGAAAATAATGCTTAAAATTTATAAATTTGTTGTGATTACTTAGTTACATTGCGTAAGCGGAATTGGTGCGGTTTTTACGTAAAGTAATTTGAAAAACTTCTTAGTGTAAATTATAATATTTGATTAGTTATAAAATCTTAGGATAGTTGTAAATATTAAATATAAGTGTTTGTGTGTATATATATGTAAAAAATTGATTTATAAAAATATAATAGTGAATAATGTCGCGGGCACGTAATTCTGCCGTTTGGAACTATTTTACTGTGGACAATGTAATTAATAAAAAAACAATTTGTAAATTTTGTAAAAAGACACTATCGTACAAAAGTACTATAAAGAATTTAAAATTTCACCTCAAGCAAAAACACATATCAGTGTACCAAGAATTTTGTGATTCGGAATCTGAATGGACATCTGGTAATGTAAACAATAATTTAATATTGCATGAGACTAACATACTCGGTGGTGCGTGTCCTGTGACCTCAACCTCATCTTTGGTGGCGGAAGGTTCGGTAGCGGTAACTGGTTCAAATGGCCCTCCAAGAAAAGTACCAAGGCTAATGTCTTCATATTTAATTAGAAAACTGACGTCGCATGAGAAATCGAACATCGATGATTGCTTATTAAAAATGATCACGCAGGACTTTCAGCCCCTGAACATAGTAAACGATAAAGGATTCCGGGCATACAGTCAAGCGTTAAATCCTGCGTATGAAATTCCAAGCCGAAAAACGTTGTCGAATAGATTGTTAGCGGCAGAGTATGAAAATAAATTATCACTAGTTAAAGATAAATTATATAATTTCTGCCATTCTATTTGTTTGACTGTAGACTGATGGACATCAAGGACCATGGCACACCTTACCTTACATAGCAGTAACTGGTCATTACCTAAGCAGTGACACTTTAGAATTTACATCAGTATTGATTCAATGTAGTGCACTTGAAGGATCCCATACAAGCGCCAATATTGCAGAAGAATTGAAGAAAATTACGGATTCGTGGGGAATAAAAGAAAAAGTAAATTTTTTAGTCATTTTGGGTGCTACATTCACAAATTGAATTTAATAGTCCAGGAAGGGTTGGCCATCCCCGATACAGAAACAACTATTTTGAAGGTACAAAAAACCGTAGCTCATTTTAAACGAAGCTTAATAGCCAAAGACAAATTATTAAAATATCAAGTCAACGCTCAAAATATTCCACAAAATATGGCCAAAACAGTTGTCATATCCATTCCTACGCGTTGGAACTCTGTATACTTAATGCTACAGCGTTTCGCCGAGCTTAAGGAAGCGTTAAGAGCAACGATTCCCAATTTAACAGCTAATCTACCCATAATACCATTAGACGAATGGCGCTGCATCGACGAATTGCTCGAAGTGTTGAAACCTTTTTTTTCGAGATTACTGAAATGATGAGTGCCGAAAAATACTTTACAGCTAGTAAAGTATTTGTCGTTACACAGGACTTAATAAATATTTATGACCAACTCATACAAAAATAATTTTATGGACCTATCAAAAAATTAATCAACGTCTTAAAAAAAAGTCTTAGTTATCAATTTAAAGACATAGAACAAAATCAAACAATAGCATTATGCACATATTTAGATCCACGGTTCAAAGAATATGCATTTAAGGACAAGGATGCATTAGCGAACATCGAATGCACGTTATTAGAAAAAGCGTCTGAATTAGCTGAAGATGACGTTGACGTTACACCCGAACTCGAAGAAAATCCCCAAGCCGACATAAACTCACAATCAGTTTGGCTCGAGTTCGACATGAAAGTCAAATCTATAAAAAATCCCAAATTAGCCATGACCAAGGCAAATGAGGAAATTGAGTTATATAAGAAAGAAGGCATAATCGCCCGCACTGATTGCCCTTTAAAATGGTGGCGTGAGCGTAAAGCACTCTATCCTATTTTATACTCACTTTTTATAAGGGCTTGTAATATTGTAGTGACATCTGTGCCGTGTGAAAGGGCTTTTTCTAAAAGCGGCTATTTGATATCGGACAGACGAACAAGGCTTAGATCGTCTAAAGTTAGCCAAATAATGTTTCTAAATGCTAATTAAAAAAGTTGAGTGGGTGTATATATTAGAAAATGTAAATGTATGTAAATATCTAATTAAAATGTACATAAAATCAATGAACTTTTAACCTGAATGAGATTTAAGCTGTGGGTATAAATTGCCTATTAATTGTATAATTTACTATGATAAAGTTTACATAATAATAACACGAAAGTAATACATTCAGACAGTCCTAAGCCTGTAAAAAAGCAAGTAGGAAGGAAAGTTCATTGAAAAAAAATCTTATTTTTTTTTCAATCAAAAAAATCTTATTAAAAAAATCTTATTGAAAAAAAATCTTATTTTTTTTCAATCATTACATTTTGAGAATTGCAACTCCGAAAAATAAATGCTTGCTTATCATATAACGTTAAACAGTAAAAAGTTGTATCATTATTTTAATGTAATATAATATAATATAATATATATATTATAACAGTTTAAAATAACAGTTAAAAAATATAATATAATGAATAATTCATTATAAAAATATAACAGTAATGCCCAACACTTAAATTAAAAATGATGTATACCTATACATCATTTTTAATTTAACTTTAAATTATATATTTTTTAATTTAGTGAAAAACAAACATATTATACATGGGGTATTATATGTTTGTTTTTCACTTCTACATTAAATATTTCTTTTTTGGTTAAACTGTTATCGATTAGTTTTGGAAAGTCATCTGTAAATTTAAATGGGATATAAACTTTTAATATATAGATAATACCTTTATTACAATGATAAACTAAACGATATACTGGCATTGACACAGCCAAGGCCGACTGGATTACTAAGTGCTATTATTATTTTGTAATAGTACCTCACAATATCTTATCTAGAAACAATAAAATTCATATTTGTAGTATGCACAATGTAGATCTTATATTAGATACATACATACATATATAATAAAATATGCGTAAGTAAAACTTTAGAAATGATATGACTGTACGCGACAAATTGTGGGTTCTATTCTCACTCTAGGAAATGAAATATTTAATATTTTAATTTCTTCGTTGTGGTGAAGAGACACAGCGCGGCGTTGAGTTTCGCCACTCAACACGCAATACCTTCAGAATTCGGCGGAAAGTGGGGAGTGGGGTGTCTAGGTTACCTCTGCCTACCTTGCTGTGTGCGCGATACAGCGTGAAACTAAAAAAAAATGTGTGTGTACATCATACATACTCATACATATGACTAACACCTACAAAATATTACTGTCAATTGCCGATTGAATTGAATGTTTACATTCACCTTTGCAGAAATTCCCATCCCATTTTTTTCTCATTCACCTCTTCTCATGTACATAAATGGCCTCTGATAAAGTTCCAGTATCATTAATACAGTATTATCAAAGATCTACCGAGGTCTCCCACTTCCTTTCTCACCACTCACTCTTGCTTCGTAAATCTTTTTTACCAGCATGTCCTTTTTCATTGTCACCGTGTTTCTCATTAAAGCGGAATCGATCAGCTAAACTGACCCTAGACAGATGACTTCTCCTCATTATATTTCTTCCTTTCATTCTTTTCTTATGTAATATCTAACTACATTTCTCTGCCTATGGATTTACGTTATTGGTTTTATTACATAAGACTAAAAGTCTTTTGTGACAAACAATAGATATTTTTCGTCAAAATATTAATCTAACATCTATTGATTATTTTGCACTTAGCAGGGTAGAAAGAGTTAACCTCTCAAGACATTGCATGTTGAGTGGCGGAACTCAACGCCGCATTTTGCCTTGTCATCAGAGCGAGGAAGTGAAAATATAAGCATTTCATTCCTTGGAATGGTACTCGAACCCACAACTTTTCTTTCGCAAACATGTACCCCTGCGCCACAATGGCCTCAAAAGATCATTTCTTACAATAACCAAATGACTCGGGGTCGGGAGTTGTACTGATAAGATGAACGAAAGAACCATTTATTTATTCAGAAGAGCACATATAAGTACTGTATTGTGACGTACAGTCATACTCTACCGAGCTAGTCGTGCCATTCATACGTAAGTTACTATTTGTCGTTTCTAATCAAATTTCAATTATAACTTTCATATATTAAACCTGGAATATAACTTAGTTGCAAAAATCCACCAGAAAAGTAAAAAATATATCAAAATCGCTTTCAAAACACTAGTTCTGAAAATTATATTAAATTGTGACAAAATCACCTTCAAACGTTATTAGATTGCTGTTTATAAGTGGGAAAGATAGACATATAGACTTATTTTTACTTAATACGTGGTATACGGTTAGACTTTTTTCTTATAGTCCTTGATTATTTTAATTAAATTCTTAAAAATGTTTCATTTTAAATATACAGTATAAATTATTTTTTATTAATAAATATTGGCCGGTAATTATATTATATTAAATTATACCTTTTCTTCCGCATCGATTTCTGGTAAAATAACGCCATTTAAAGTGATAACGAACTATATATAAAAGTTAATCAATAAAATATTCATATATGATTTATAGCAAATATAGTTTTATTTATCTCTAAAATATAATATCTGCAAAGCGGTCACAGTTCTTACGTGATAGTGTTGTAATGTAGGTACTTCATGCAAATTATATAAAATTAAATATTTTCTAATATTCCTTAAGTCATTTTTAAAATTTATAGCAATTATTGATGTTTGTTAAATACTGTTGATTAGTGACGTGCTGATATATTTTTAAAAATATTAATAGTATTTTTTTAGTTGCAAAGTAGTGGTAGGTATCTTCTATTACTAGTCTTTTATTTTGATTTATCCATATAATATTAGTTTTTTACTAGGATTTGTAGAGTGTGCACGTACAGTGTAATGTGTTATTTTGTGTGTAATTTATGTGTTTTGTATATATATATGTATGTGTGATTTTTGAAACAATCGTTAGCTTGTAAATAGTAAAGACACCATTATCAATATTGGTTAATAATTCCTCAATCATTAATCTTATTTGATACGACAGTAAGTTTGCCACGAGATAACAAAGGTTTGGATATTTCATACTTATAAAATTAAATGAAATTTATTATCAAAACTACTAGCGACCAGCTCGCGGCTTCGCCCGCTTAAACTACTGAATTATTTATTTAGTAGTTTAAGTTCTTGTTTTAATGTATAATGTAGGTATGTTATCAGCTCACTCAAGATTTACATCATCCAATGTGAAAATTACTAAAAACTTGGGATATAACATTGTTTAAAAAAAAAACAACTTATCTAAACTTATAATAAAATCGTAACTCATTGATTTCTGAACACGGAGGACATATTAGAAAAAAGTTATTGATCGCATTTAACAATGTCTGTGCGTCTGTTCACGCTTATCTCAGAAACAGCTTAACCGATTTAAATGCACAGTTTGCATTTTTGCGGACTTCCCCTAACATTTATTTATTTGAATTTAGCATTTGTTTATTTGAATGGGCTCAGAAATAAAAAAGTTATATGAATATAAAGTATTTGGTAAATAGCTGTTAAATTACTGTTATATTGAATTGGCTGAAACTTTGGTTTTCAATGTATAGATCTTATTGTCTTTAAAATTATAATGTTACTAGAACACGTAAGTAATCCAATTTAGCATATTTTACGCATTTTTAAAATTCTTATACCTTTTGAATAACCACCATAATTCTTAAACAGGGTGGAAGTGTCAGTACCACTTTAAATGAAACCATATTTTAACTACTCCATAAATCCTAATACATTTTTTTTTTTAAAATCCTAAAAATGTAAAAGTGATTTTTTCAAACAAAATAAATAATAAAATTGCAGTTTTAAAATAAAACGCCATTTGTCAAGATCGATGCACGCACGCATAAACCTATCAAAAGGAAACCGCCACATACGCCTCATTCCATAAAAAAAATTACTACGTCTAAACTGTTGAGTTATCTTGATTAATTTCTTTAGGTATGGGTTTGAAATATTTTACCTTATATTCCGCAAAAGGAGCGCTGCCTCTTCCACCCTGTTATAACTGTAGAAGTATAGAAATTCAAATTAAAAAATAGTCTACGTTTTTCACTTGACTATTATCATATCGGTGAAAAAATATTCAAAATTACACTATAATATTACATTAGTAACATTGTACTGTTGACAGTATTGTATAAATAGTTATATTACAAGGTATCCAATGCAATCGACTGGTTGTGGGTTCGATCCCCACTCGAGGAAGTGAAATATTTACTTACATTTATATTTTCATTACTCTACCAATACCAGAACTTGGAAATAATGAAGGAGTGTCTTAACACTTGTTCCGTCTGCCTACCCTGCTGTGTGCGGGATACAGCGTGAAGCTGATTTGATTTATTATTGAATCGGTTTAATAAATTTAAAGAGTAAACTGGAGATATTGAAACAATCTCGAATACTAAATTATTTATTTGGATAAGGACTATAAAACTATGAAGGTTATATAGCACATAAAGCTTTGATTCTAGTCGGCATTTCTATCTAATAATAAAAACTATAGAAAAATAGTGGTATTGTCAAAACTACAATAGTAGGGCATATGGTATCGCGAAGTTTTTTTTAGATAATATGGATTTGTTCTTTAATTTTTTAGAACATTTTGTGCTGCATCTTCAACGTTTTCTGCAGCGCATGCTATGAAAGACATTTTATCCCTACTTTTTACACCTAGGGTTGCATTATTAAATATTTAGTAGGGATTCCTAAATTTTTCTAGAAATAAATATATCCTACGTTACTCAGTGATGATGTAGCATTTTAATGGTGAAAAAATTTTTAAAATCGGTTTTGTACTTTTTATGTTTATTCACTACAAACATACATACATAATCTTTCCTCTTTATATAATAGTATAGAAGTATAAATATATCCAGCAAAATGTTTCCTTTTTCGCGTTTAATATTTTAATAGCATACACAGTGTGTGTTTGTCTTGTGATACATAGTAAAATATGTTGGTCGAGTCATTTATCATATCAGGTATGTACTTGTAAAATTATATCGCTAATATCAATAATAAACATTAGGAACTCTTAGTACATCAAAAATAACTTATATGGTGTAGTATAGTTTTTTTTTTTTTCAGCTTCACGCAGGATATAGCGTATATATGGATGCGTATAGCAAGATGGTTAAAGAGAATCCAGTGTTAAGATACTTCGTTCCCCAGTGAATAAATTGAGACACAAATATATGTTAAACTACTAACATATTATAAAATTTGATGTGATATAAAAAAAAAAAGAATTTCTGATAGTCTTCACTTAAATCGGGTACTTTTGATGTTCGTTATCTTTAATCTCGTTACTATTGACATATGATTCTTTTTATTCTTTCTTCGGTCGGCAATACTGTGACGAGGCATCTTTTCAAGTACTTGGTGGATAAAACTGAGGAGCTAAACGTTGGCTTATACGTGAAACTTAATACCCATTGGTAGACTATACTGAAGTTTTAGTATGATTCTTTCTATAAAAGTAAAATTTTCTGAAGTCGCTTGCTATACAGACTCCACTAAAGATTATTTGCATCCTGTGTAAGGTATAATATATCAATCGGTCGACACACCAATTTCCAAAACCATTTCCAAAATTATTCAACGTTTTTTTCAAAAACAGATGTAGATTCTGTTACGGAAGTCATTAACGATCTTTGAATGTGAAATTCTAGTTCTTGTAGTTGCAACTGAGTTCACTTATGTTCTTTAAGCACAAAAATGTTTTATTCGCAGCTTACATTTAGCAGCTATATTAGTCTTAAAATATCGTATTGGCTTTCTTAATATCAGAAATCTGACTTCTAAAGTGCCTGGTGGTGAGCTGACAGACAAGGATCTAAAATTTGTTTAATGCTGCCAAATTACAGGTCTATCTTCAAAAATTTTATTCATCGAAGATGACGGCGGTTGAACTGGCTCATCATCAAACGTATCGCAGTCTCTATTACTGCTTGTTTGCTTATGTCTTGGTGTTCTTTTTCGTCTTCATCCACACCAGGACTGATTGTTTACTATCGGAAACCATAAAAGATATTAAAATATAATAAAGGGCGAGGTTATATAAGTCTGTAATCATTAAAAGTGAGTGGTGTAATTTTCCATAGTACCCAAAGTATCATCTTTATATATAAAAGGACATGTACCTGACTGACTGGGGTGAGACGCACGCACAGCCGTAACCCCTGATGGTAGAAACGTGAAATTTGGACAGATGTTTATTTTCATAATCTGGACATCCACTAAGAAGGGATTTTGGAAAATTTAAACCCTGAAGGGATGAAATAGGGGTTGAAATTTGGACAGATATTTATTTTCATAATCTGGACATCCACTAAGAAGGGATTTTGAAAAATTTAAACCCTGAAGGGATGAAATAGGGGTTGAAAGTTTGTATGGAAAAAAAAATTAAATCGCCACCGATTTTTATAAAATTTGAATTCACACTCTTGAAAATATTTCATTGAACACGTGTTTCATGTTTTTTTAGAATTCACCCCCTAAGGGTTCAAATAAGGTTGAAAGTTTATATGGAAAAATGTTTAAATTGCCACCGATTTTTATAAAAAACTAAATTCAGACTGTTTAAATTTTTTATTGAACACGTGTTTCGTGGTTTTTTTTAGAATTCACCCCTAAGAGTGTAAATAAGCGGGCGAAGCCGCGCGCGCCCGCTGGTATGTAATATTTCTTAAAATATTCGCACAATTTTTTTTTTACTTCAGTATTTATAGTACAGAAAAATAAAATAGAGGACTTAACAAATAATTATTATTGATATATTGTTATAATATTTATTAATTACTATTGATGATGACAACTTTATAAAGTTGTCATTGAGGGAATTTTAAATTTGCGAAAAACAACGGCTTTATAAACCTGAAGCAAATGAATTTCGATGGCTAAGAATTGTAATATTATGTTGCTATATATCTAATTGTTGTCCAGCTATGAAGTTCTTAATGTATGTATTAAATGTGACCCATGGCGACAGGAGGGTATGTCACATATGTTTTTTTTTTGTTTGCGTTAGAATTATATTCAAAAATCTAATAAAACTTTTACTTTCAGAAGTGTGAACTAAACAATAACAATATATTTACAACTGATTTATTAAAAATAAGCAACAATGTGTCTTTTGTCATATGAAAATAAGGATGAATGTCGCATATTTATTAAAAAAAATAAATACTCTCAAATCCTCTTTGGCACCTTTGAAACTTCCGAAGGGGCAAAAAGATGCAGATGAAATTTACTATATATGTACTTTTATTATGTATATTCCATAATATTATTATACAGGAAGCGTCTGCGCTCCTTTTACGGCAGCAGCATATAGAGTAAAATATTTTAAGCCCATACTAAAGAAATTAATCAAAATACCTCAATAGTTTAGACGTAGGATTTTTTTATTTAATTTCATCATTTTTAACCATACCTGTATTTCGTGTGACGCAGTTACGAATAGATAATACCAATAACGCTGCCGCTTTTCATTCTTAAAAAACATACTGGAACGAGAAAGGGATGTCCCTCGTTCTATTTACAACATCGCCTCCATTACCTACGACTCGATTACGTAAATGAGGCGTGTACAGCGTTACCGTTTTAATAGGTGTGTGTCTGTGTGCGTCATTCCAGTCAAATGTAGTTTTATTTTACAACGATAATTTTATTGCTTATTTTGTTTGAAAAATTCACTTTTCCATTTTTGGAAAAACCTCTTTTGTTTTAATTGTATTACGTTTTTTTAGAGTAGTTCAAATTCAATTAATGTTTCATCTAGTTTGATTAAATTTATACAAATAAACGGGACACAAGTCTAGTCAAGGGAAAACTAGGCATCTATGGAGTAAGTCGTCACCTGCACAAGGGTTCTTGCATAATTCATTTATATATATATATAAAAATAAATAAGTTAATTAAAAATAATAATAAAGATAACAAAAAAATATATTAATAAATAGATAAATAAATGATTAAGTAAAATAAACGCATACAAATAAAAATACGAACTATAATACTTACCGAAAGACTTGAAACTTTTATTCTATGAAATGTAACTACTAACTTAAGATGCAAGAAATAAATTTTTGTGTTCGATCCCCACTCGAGGAGATGTAATATTGAAAGGAGAATGAAACTTTTAGGCCTACACGTAAAGAATTGAGATGTGATCTAAAAAATACTATTTTTTTTTATTTTTAGAATAGCAAATAATAAATTATTTGACATTCTGGAAGTGGAGAAAAATTTAAAAAAATAAGATTAAGATCCTTAATCGATTAAAATCAATCATATTTTAAATCAGAGATGTGACAGCTGATTGACAATCACACCTTGTCTAATGATTTTTTGCATTTTTGCTTCTGTTTGTCATCGCAAAATCAGGACATTAAATAAAAAACATTAAAAAAACATTTGCTTCTGTCATTACGTTCGTGTCATAACGCATCGACGTTTTGAAT
>DWLH01000559.1:0-18865 GCA_018249795.1 Heliconius telesiphe telesiphe
ATATATATATATATTTATATATTTATATATATATATATATATATATATATATATATATATATATATATATATATATATATATATATATATATATATATATATAAATATATATATATATATAAATATATATATATATATATTATGTATATGCATAGATATAGATATAATATCCCTAGTGTTAAGACACTGTTTTCCCCACTTTCCGCGGAGTTTTCGAGCCATTGCGCAATGAGTGGCGGAACTCATTGCGCAATGGCTCGAAAGCTTGGCGCTGTATCCCGGACACAGTAGGGTAAGCAGAGGGAACCTAGGGTTATTAAGACACTCCGTTTCCCACTTTCCGCCGAAATCTGGAAGTAAACTCCGACCCCGTTCCTAAATCTTGAAATTTGTTTTTTTTTTGGTGTTTTTACCATCATACAAATTGAAAGCTAAAGGCTGCTGCTTCTGCCAATTCAATTAAACAGTTGTATAAAGTAACTGTTACAGCAATTAGCAAAAGCAATTAGCTAAGTGCTTTAAATTGACATAACTTTTTAATGTATGAACCGAATGTAATAAAACAAAAACCCTATAAAGCTTGCCAGAATCGAATAGTGAAAATCGCATTTAAATTGGTGAATTCTGAGATTAGCGATAACAAACGCACAGACCAACAGACAAACAGATAAAAAAAATTAAAATCATTGTTTTGGGTTCTACTACATTAATACAGGTCCCCAATAACATTTTTTCCTATATATCTTCCATGTACAGACATCGATTCGTTACAATTTTATTATAAGTATAGATATAGATAAGTAAGCTTTAAAAAAACATATTAAGAGCTATGACATAGATAATGAAAGGACGAACGAAGTCATATTTCATCATTCAATTTAGTCAAATTGCCGCATAATTGTAAATATCTTTTGGATACAATTATTAAAATTCTGTAAGGTCAGTTATTTTACAGAATAAGGCCAATAATTGTGTTAATTTCTTTTTAAAAAATAAGGAATATTAAAATTTTTCGAAATAGTACTTGGAGTTCGATGCGCCAATGCTGTCATCAGAGTTGTTTTTCCCGCACCGCTGTAAAAATTACAATAAATTATATGACATGTTCCCTTAGTAATTAAGATATTTATTGCTATATAAGTTCTCAAGTAACATCGATACTGTGTTTTTCTCTTGCCTCTCTTACCACTCACTCTTACTCGATAAATCTTTTTGCTATTCTTTCGACACTCATTCTCTCGACATTCACAAACCACTATTACACACCCCAATTTTTCTACTTTCCTACTGTGACATCATCGCTTGTACTTGCTCTGTGTACCTCTTCATCATGCAGATTCAGTCAGCCAAACTGACTCCGCCATAGACCTGAGTATTACAAAGGAAAATACAGAAATATGCTGTCTTCCCCTTTGTAATACTCACGTTCCGCTGCCGTATAACAACATTAGTACTAGCACTGCTTTGTAGCGTATGGCCACCATTTGTAGCAATTCAAATTCAAGAAGTAGTTAAAATACCAATCACTTTAATTATATAATGAATAGAAATATAATTTTAAATAATTAAATTACACTTACCTGGGGCCCATAAGAGCCACTAACGATCCTGGTTTGGCAATACCGTTCACTGCAAAAGAATAAGTGTTTTAACTACCAACTTAATATAAATTTTAGCTTCCAATGTAAATTTATTCTCTTTTTTGGATTTTATAATTTAGGTAATTCGACTTTAGATATTTCGATTCGATTGAGGCCGTCGTAGCGCAGAGGCACGCGTAGCCTCGCGACGGTTGTGGGTGCGATTCCCACTCGGGGGAATGAATTATTATTAGTTATTAATATTTTCATTTCTTTGCTCTGGTACCAAGGTAACAAAAGCATGGAGTTCGGTGTCGCCACTCAACACGCAATGCCTCGAAAATTCAGCGGAAAGTGGAGAACGGAGTGTCTTAACTATGTTTTTCTTAAAATTAAGCAACAGGCAAAGCCATTTTGATTTATGCATTATTTATTTAAATGGTACATACCTATATTGTTGATAGTATAATAAGCAATTTGAAAAAAACATACGAAAAAAATATTGAGATGTTATATTGCGCAATAATATAAGTTAAAAATATTATCTACGCGACTGATGCCTTCTTATAACAATATTCCCAGATGATTGATGATAAATATAAAATTTTACTCCTATCTAGGCATATTGTGGCGCAGGGGTACAACCGTGCGACTGTAAACGCGACAGGTTTTGGGTTCGATTCCCATTCGAGGAAATTAGATATTTAATATTTTCATTTTCTCGTCGCTCCAGGAACAGAGGCACAGCGCGGCATTGAGTTCCGCCACTCAACCCACAATACCTTCAGAATATGACGGAAAGTGAGGAACCTACGTGTCTTCACATTAGATTCCCAGGCCTCTACCAACCTTGCTAAGTGCGGGATACAGCGTGAAGTTAAAAAAATCTAAAGTATTCAAGAAATATATTAACATATAAATAAACAAAAAAAAAACTTATTCACGTTTTTATTCTAAAAATTTTTGAATACTTAATATTATTGCATCCTGCAATACTTCTTCTAAAAGTAAAAGGAATATAAAATTCATATATGTATCTAAATAAACACGTGCTTTAAAATGCTAATGCTTTGCTGTAATTTTTTATCATCATATTTATATTCACGCTGTATCCCGCAGGGTAGGCAGAGAAACTTGGTGTTAAGGCACTACGTTCCCTACTTTCCGCTGAATTTTTCAAGTAATTGCGTGTTAAGTGGCGAAACTCACGCCGCGCTTTTGCCTTGGTAACAGAGAAGACATGAAAATATTAATAAATAATAATTCATTCCCCGAGTAGGAGAAGAGAAAAAAATGCTAAATAACGATATTATATAACAATACAACAAACATATGTTGTTTGTTGTATTGTTATATAATATCGTAAAATCTTTGAACTTGTGCCTTAAAACTACATACATTGCTTTAATATCGAAGTGATTGCAAACACGTTTTTAAACGTATACTTGATTCGGTATCTTAAAAGTTGCCAACAACTGGTTGTGGTAAAAAATTAAGATCGGAGTACTTTGCATTTTAAACTATATTCCGTTTTATAATTTAACATATCAATTATATTATTTATGACATGTTTCCTTTTACGTTCGAATGTATTAATTTGTGTTGAGAGTCTTCTTACCAGAAAGAAGAAATTAAAATATTCAGTCTCCCGAGTGACGTTTACAGTCAGATGTTACACCTGCTATTCTATGCCGGTTAAGTAAATTCTTACAGATAGACAAAAAAACGCCCTTAAAAAACTATCCGTAGAAATATAATAATGTATTATCAGAAGATGTTTGCAATTTACAAAATTGATTAAAATTCTCCACTATGTGAAACAAAATAAAGTTTTATATGGTATTCTTTTTACATTTTAAAAATGGTATAAAATTGTACACAACAAATAAAAATAAAAAACGCATTTAGCAGGTTTACACACTAAGCAGACGATAATTTTTAAAAATAAAAACTTACCATTATTAACTAATCTCTTTAGTTTGCCATCTTTGAGTTTAATATGTACGCTGAGATCGCGCCACACCAGCGTGCACGGCCGTGGTGCAGGCGAGGATCCAAGCAATTCCTCCACTTCAGTGAAAAGGGGCTCGTCATATTTAGAGTAGGTTTTCCCACTGTCTACGTAAATAACGTCTGGTGGTTGTAGTTCCTGAAGGAGTTACCAAATTTCATTTAATTTGCAAATTAAAGCTTAAATCGAGTGGTTATTTTTAGAGACATGAGCCTTAGTGTTTTAAACTAAAACTTGACAATGTGCTTACTAAAAACATTTTATAAAAAAACCGACCAAGCGCGAGTCGGGCTCGTCCACCGAGGGTTCCGTACAAAAATTAGAGGTCTCGAGCTTTTTCTGAAATTCAAGCTTAACTTATCCAGAGCCCTTTTATGTGATACCTCATTTGAACTAGACGCTTTAATACCAAATTTTGTCCACTTTAAAAGCTACTATTTTTTAGGATTTAACCACAAATTTATAGTTTTCAGATTTTTTCATTAAACCAAGGACCGTATATCTGAGTATATGATTTGAATTTCAACTAGATATCTCCAAGCGTTTCTAAGGTTAAGGCTCTTGACAGATAGACAGACGGACGGACAACAAAGTGCTCTTATACGGGTTCCTTTTTCCTTAAAAGGTACTGAACCCTAAAAACATCATAATTATATTATATATTTATACAATGGTCGTTTATATTATTTGCATCGTTTACCCTAATAGTTATTTGTCATTTGTGGTTTGTAAGAATGTTATTATATTAATAAAACAACATATAACTGAAAAAGAATTAAAATAACATATAACTGGACACTTGAATATATGTAGGTTATGTCTCATTAGTGCAAAAGATAAAAGGATTATGCAATATCGAATATAAGTTTCAGATTTTTTCAAATATATACATTTTATATTTAATTTAATTTGAGGCCAGTCGCGGCGGCACGAAGTGTGACTTTAAAATCGACTGGTTGTGGGTTCGATCCACTCGAGGAAATTAAATATTTACTTAAATGTATATTTCCATTTCTTCGCTCTGGTGTCGAGGCAAAGCGCGGCGTTGAGTTCTGCCACTCAACACGCAATGCCAGAATTCGGCAGAAAGTGGGGAACGGAGTGTCTTAACGCTGGGTTCCCTCTGACTACCCTGCTGTGTGCGGAATACAGCGTGAAGCTGATTTATTTATTTTTAATTTAACAGTAAGGCAACATTTTTAAAGGTATTTTTATTATCGTATTGCAAGATTCTTATCGCCAAACGTTACTTTGTGACAGCAAGCAACAAATACATTAATTTTATATTTCGTGTTTTTTATCAACTCTTAATTGACACTTCGTAGAGTCCAATTATCTATATATATAAAAGGACTTGTGCTGACTGACTGAGGTAAGACGCACGCAGAGCCGTAACCGCTGATGGTAGAAACGTGAAATTTGGGCAGATGTTTATTTTTATATTCTGGACATCCACTAAGAAGGGAATTTGAAAAATTTTAACCCTAAAGGGATGAAATAGGGGTTGAAAGTTTGTATGGAAAAAAAATTAAATCTGCACCGATTTTAATAAAAAATTAAATTCAGACTCTTAAAAATATTTCATTGAACACGTGTTTCATGATTTTTTAGAATTCACCCCTTAAGGGTTCAAATAAGGGGTTGAAAGTTTATATGGAAAAATCTTTAAATCGCCACCGATTTTTATAAAAATTTAAATTCAGACTGTTAAAAATATTTTATTGAACACGTGTTTCGTGGTTTTTTTTAGAATTCACCCCTATGGTGCAAATAAGCGGGCGAAGCCGCGCGCGCCCTCTAGTCGTTTATACGACTTCGCGACAGTACCATTGACATTGAAGTTTTCGAAAATCTTTGAACATGCATTCTCTTATTATGAAGGATTATCTCTTTTGTATTATACAACCTCGTGCTAGCGGTTAGTGTTCAATTGGCAAAAAACGCCGTAATCAATCTTTATTTCATTTTTTCAACACCCAGTGACTCTGCTTTTACCATTCTTTCTTTACTTAACCTCTCAATCTAAACCACATGAGAACCTACTTCTTCAGTTTCACTGAAGATGCCACAAATTATCGTCTATTCAATGTTTTTTTTTTCATTTACACGTATTATTTATCTGTATTGGATACAGATGTGACCTGCATTATATTCACGAATTTATTCCGCGTCCCAAACCTGTCGTGCTAAGAGTCGTACGCTTGTGCCCCTGTACCACGAATGGCCTGAACTGACTTTACTTTTTTAGTATATATTATTTTGGATACTATTTTTGTCTTTTTAATGTATTTATCCTATCATGCAACAGGTTTCTTATAATCGTTTTAATAATAATTCACAGAATTATCGCTTATTTTTTAAGCTTGCTCCATTATCGTTTCTAATAAACAAAATCCATATTAACTTAAAAAAAAATTTCAATAGAAATGTTGTTTAAAAGATGAATGTCAAAACAAATCGATTGTTTACAATGTATGTCTCATTAATTAGTTCCATTAGACTACCTTGAACTGGAAATTGCTGCGTTCATCGGACTACAAGAGTAATGTAGAGTCACTGAATAGTAGTAAAATATTCTCTATATTCTCTCTCATCATATTATTGTATCAAATGTTGCTGTTCTATACGTATTTTATTATGTAATATATTTATTTTTATTTTTAGGATATTTGTGTAGCAATTAGAGTCAAATCAATATTTTTTTTATATTGAACATTATATTAGATTAATTTAAATTAAGCTCTGGTGTTAAGGCAAAGCGCGGCGTTGAGTTCCGCCACTCAACACGCAATGCCTCCAGAATTCAGTGAAAAGTGGGGAACGGAGTATCTTTACACTGAGCTCCCTCCGCCTACCCCGCTGCATGCGGGATAGAGCGTGAAGCTTAAAAAATAATTTGATGTCGCCACTATCAGATATCAACTGAAAGTCAAACAAATCGTAGTAGACCTTTGCATATAACATCCATTCATTAAGTTTGGAAAACCCAAACTAAATCATACTTTAATACATTAAAAAAATTAAATCAATTAAATGTTGTGTGATTTTAATAAATTATTTTATTACATCGACACTTTCTTTGCAATTCATTTACGATGGATTATAAATATATAGTTTTATTATGGAATCATATTACATACATAGATATGTATATAACATGTAAGTCCATATACGAGTATGCGTGAAATGTGGAAAATATGTTCTAAATAAAAATAAACATAATTTAATTTAATATATTAATAATATACTAAGTATTCTAAGCAGTATTCATAAATCATAAGATTAGTCTTTTGAAATGATGTAAAAAACGTTATTGTCAAATGTTATTAGTTTTTTGCAAAAAAAAAACAAAATGAGTAACATTTACATTTTAAATGATATTTCACCGGTCAACCTTTTCTTGGTTATGTTTATTAAATGGATTAAGCATCATATTTTTAATAAAATATTGTCAATGAATCCACCTTTGAAAAAATCCACTCATAAATACGATCTGTTGTGAATATTGGTGGTTGTTTTTGTGTGAGGCTCTTCTGCCATAATTGGATGCCACGTTTTAAAGACAATTTATGGTATTTTGCATTCTTAGCCATTATTACCAACTTATGTTCAATACATAAGTTATATACGTTCATGTTCATGAACTCATGTAATCAACACTATTTTTTTATATAGAACAGATATATTAAAATAGAATAAATCTGGTTGTGTTACGTAGATCTTGTTACATATTGCAATCTAGGTTCTGAACATATTTGAAGAAACCTTCAGTTTTATATCTGATTACATAATATTATTTAATGATTTACAGAATAAATAAGATATTTGTCATCGTTATTAACATAATGATTCATTTATTGTAACATATTTTATCACGTTACCTTATTCTTGTTCTTTTAACTGATATAAAAATTATTTTATAGCTACAAATATGAACGACATTGAAACTAAATCATGTGTAAGAATTTTCTTTACTTCCATTTATCAGACATGCTACTGATTAGTTTTAATCTATTGTTTTTAAAATATATTCTACTTACTATATGTATCTTATCATTAAATATTTAAAAAACAAATAATATCATACACATATATGCACTATATTTTATAATTTTTTCTTTAGAAAAATATAAAAATTTTTTGGTTATATTTTTTTTATTAGCAAAAATATTTTTTATAATAATTTTCAGGAAAAAAGTAAAAAATACTTACATGAGCGTCGTCCGCACGGTCAATAATAGAGCTGGAAGCCGAGCTACCAGAAAGCTCCTTGGGGGGTACGTCATTAATATTTTTCGTCATACTCATTTTTCTATTCACCAGAAAATATTAAAATACAACAATAAAAATGTTTAAAACAATAATTTCGAATATATTTTGAAACGTAACATCCTCGCGACGAGTCAGTCAAACGAGGCACGCGCCGCCCACGAGTGACAACGGCGGACAGCGACGAAACGTCGAAAGAGATGGTAACTTTAAACGGCCTTTTGACTAAAATTTCAAATATCATCTTACGAAACTAACTATACATTATTTTGTATTAGAAAAGAAACATTGAAACTTCAGAATGTAAATAAGTTTACTTATTTTTAACTTGAAAACAATTTTATGTGACGCATATTTTTTTCAATTAACATTATGGAGTAATTAAGTACATTAATTTGCTGCTATTTATATTATAAAAGATTCTCACAACACACAGAAATAACTAGTAACGTTGCATGGGTCGCGATAACACTGATGGTCTTTACCTGTAGGATTATGGGAAGTAGGTACTCGCTAACAGTCGTGTATGGAGAAACCTGTTTGCCTACGCCTTGGCTAGCTTCAGTGAACCCTTATATCTAAGTATTTCCTTAAGATGAGGTTCAAGTTGTTCTGGTCAGTATGTAAAAAAATTAAAATAAACGTGATACTAGCTGACTAAGAAACGGTGTGTAATTACGAGAAGAACATACATTTATTTTTTTTAAGATCTGATACTGATTGATAACGATATTGAAATGTTTAATAAATTATTTCGAACGACGTCGCGTAGCCGGAACGTGTTTAACAGACAATGGTCTACAGTTCAATTCCTAGTGATGGTAATATTAATATTAACTATATCAGGATTGACCAAATCCTAGATTAATAAAAAAAAATACGAAGTGATGTTCCTTTCACTACGATCTATGACGTTACCTAACCCCATGGCCCATACGCTAGAGAACCGGTGTGTAGATTTTAACATAATTAATTAGATCGGAAAAAAAGTAATAAAAAAAACAACACGCAATGTCCTGATTCCACAGTGGAAAGTAGAAAACAGAGTGTCTTTACAGTATGTTCTCTTTACATAATTACATAGACATAATTGCATATCCCCTGTATGCGGAAGAAGATAAGCTAAGATAAGTGAGATGATAATATTAAAAAAATATATGTAAATAGCATTCTCTCTTGCCAAATGATCATTGTTGGTAATAATATTCGGGTAGCGGAAATTTATAAAAATCTACAGGTATGCTAACAACTAAAATAAAGACTTATTTAGAAAACGTATAAAATTTTTTTTAGAAAACTCTTTCCTAAGTGTGGAATATTGTGTGTTTGGTTAACCAGACAGGTTCATGAGTAAGTGTTGAATCTCGAAGCTGGCAAAAACAACTAAAATAATATTAAGGCATTTAATATAATCGGTTTTTAAACGGCATCATTTTTGTGGCCCTTTTGAAAATTACCATCAATCATATTTAATTATTTGTTGTAAATATAAGATTTATATTACTTATAAAAAAAAAGGATTGCACTTGATGCCGTTATTCGCAGTGCAAGTTCACAGATTGCATTAAAAATGTATGAAAGTTTATTCTTTGCAAAAATGTCACGCCAGTACATTCATAAATTAAAAAATCACTTTATAACAATTTTCAAATATAAATGAATAGTTAAAAACCTATTAATTTCTTTCATAACATTTTGATTAGGAGTCATTATCTTAATTCATAAATATACTTAATTATATGTTTTGTCATAAAATGTAATCATATTTACATAAGGTAATATGTATAATGATTTTTTTCACGAAAAAACTTATCGATAGATAATTCCGTTCTTCAATGCTGCGTTTTTGTTTGTTTGATGGATTTGATGGTTACATCATACATACATTATGTATGTATGTACACTGCTAATATAAGCTCCACATATATGTATACTAGAATGAATTAATTGAGGAATGAGCGTTGTGTATGAGTTCTATATAGCTACTATATAGCTTAGAGAAATGTTTAGGTATTATTAAGTAATTTTATGTAAATAATAACCACTTTAATCTATATATATATATATATATATATATATATATATATATATATATATATATATATATATATATATATATATATCAACGGTAAATCATAAAATAAATATTTTAACGCCGGTATGACGCTTGGACATGATTGTATATGGGTGTAGGAGAACTTCTTTTTTGCCAAATAAATTTTATTTGTATTGTTTTAGACAGAGGATAGGATAGACAGAGTGACAATGACAGTGTCTTGACACTTCAATCTCGGCTTTCCGGTTGAATTCGGCACATTGTTATTGATTTGCGGAACTCAACGCCTAATTTGCCTTCCAGAGTGGGTAACTGGAATCCACGAGCATCGCTTTTACAGTCAGACTCTGTGTCATTAACTTCAACATAATGACTGTCTTTAGTTTATGGATTTGGATTTTATCTTCTAGCACGCAGAGTACCAGACGAGGAATAAAAAAAATGGAATATAGACGTTAGACGCTATTTAAAACAATTATACGTAGAGTAAGTTTCCTAAGTATGGACTATTCGTATAATATGGACCACCGTCCTCTTTCGAAACGTGTCGCTGCTAGCGAAGTGAAATTAATCATGTTAGGTGACCCTGCCCTGCCTCTCAATCTCCCTGTAACATTGTAAACGTACCGCCGCGACTGTGTCAGTGGAAGCCATTTTTGTATTTTTACTAACAATATTGTAATGTTGTTGTTATTTATATAATTATAATGATGCATATACTTCAAATATCATATTAGGATACACTTAATATAACTTGTAGCAGTACCTACTTTTTAAAATTTTATTAAAATATAACCTCAAAAAGTTATATTTTTGTAATATGGACTAGTAAGTAATTCCAAATATGGACTATTGTAAGCACGTGGTCCATATTGCAGACTTTTTTTCTTCTTTATAGATAAAAGCGTCTAAAACAAAGAAGTTACTAGGAAGGCACCTACTACCAACTAGATAGACAGAAGTGGGCTAAAGATTCGATAACTATGGCAATACAGCCATACAAGAACAAAGACTGGGTTACCTAAAAGCGCCGAACTTTTAGTGTGAAACGGTGGTCCATATTAAGTGTACAAGGTCTATATTAAAAATTAGGTGGTCCATTTTTAACACCTTGTTGCAAATGTTCCTAATTCGCGTATTGCCTTTTAATTAGTAAGTTTGTTAGAAGATTTGTACCTTTATTACTTTTTGATGGAAAATTGTTATTCTTGAATTCAAATAAATACACTTTAGTTATCTACATATATTTAGGTTTTATTAAAAGAAAACGATACGGTAGTCCATATTTAGGGAACTTACTCTAATAGAGACACTAAGCTGACGTCATAAAATTTACGAAAATAAAATTATCAGTATTTTTTAACGTACTTCATACAAACAGGAAAATTTATGATCGTTAGTCATAGAAAGACAGTATTTCTAAGCTGAGTTCATTTGATATAAGCCTCATACTAAAGCGGTCTTAACTTATTATAGTAGTTGCCGTTGACCGCATAATTTAATAAACTTGAACGAAGCCAGTGTTGTATATCAAATATAGATAAAATAACATAAATATCAATATTTGCAACTTAAATATATATACAATGTGTGCTATTAATTGAAGTTTATAATAAAATAATGTATTGTAAATTAAGCTATACAATTGTAATTTATAATTTTTTTTTAATGTGCATGAATCATTACGTGTATATTTAATCATTTGAACTTCACGCTGTATCTTGTATATGGCAGGGTAGGCAGAGGGCTAGTGTTAAGACACTCCGTACCCTCTTTTCACTGAATTCTCGAGACATTGCTAGTTGAGTAGCGGAACTCAACGCCGCGCTTTGCCTCGTTACCAAAGTGTGGAAATGAACATAATCAATATTTCATTCCTCCGCGTGCGTATTGAACCCACAATCGTCGTGCTTACAGTCACATGCATGTGCCCCTGCGCCACGACGACTATCGGACGACTATGACGGTGTTAAATAAAATTTATATTATTAAACCGTATCATTTAAATTATGAACTCTCTAGGGAGAAGTGTCTGCACACAAATATATTTAGATGATATTTAATTATGATCGCCAATACGTAAGTAAAGAGAAAATATAGAAGTATATATAATGTATATATATATACTTCCACTTTCTTCGCTCTGGTGTCTTGGCAAAACGCGGCGTTAAGTTCCGCCACTAAGCACGCAATGATTTTAGAATTCGACAGAAAGTGGAGAACGGAGTGTCTTAACACTAGGTTGCCTCTGCCTACCCTGCTATGTGCGGGATACAGCGCGAAGTTGATTTGATTTGATCATTATATTTTAATATCTTCGCTTTGCTAACAAGACAAAGCTTGGCGTTGAATTTCCCCAAACAATACGCAATGCCTTGAAAGTTGTGCGGAAATTGGGGAAAACAGTGTATTAACACTAGATTTCCTCGGCATCCTAAGTTATATGTGGGATATTAGGTATAATGTAAAGCTGAAAAAAAAACCTTAAATTACTGTTCACCTAAGTACATATAATCCTTACATCTACATATACATACAAATAAAATTAATCAGTCCGTCTTTGATGTCAATATAGCTGTATTTTTTCAAATGCATATAGTTATTTACACGATAACAAAACACAATTAAACAATTTTAACATTTTTGTCTGTCTGTATTTCTGTTTATCCGGGTTCACCTCCGGACCAGCTGAAGCGATTGTTATGGGACTGACATTGAAAGATATAAGGGCTAGTGGAGTAACATCAAGGCTATTTTGATACAATAAAAAAGTTATATCAATTTAATTGGCAAAATCTTTAGTTTTCAATGCTTTGTTGTTTGATATTGTTTGTAAATTATTATTTGTATAATGATAAAAAAAACTCGAGATTCTATTGACATTTATTATAGTATTCTCCAATGTAGGTTGACACCCTCTCAAGCAGCCACGTAGTCCTTGCAATTTATCAATGGTAGATAGAGATTTCTGGAGCAATATATAGTTTATGTTTTAATCCCGTTTTTTTGGAGAATCGGTATTTATATTGAAAAAACTACGTTTACAATTTGCGCGCAGTTCGGTTTACTTAGACAAATGTAAAAACCATTTCTTTTTTAATTAAAAAACGGAACGGGAAAAAAACGGAACCCATAAGGGTTCCCTATAAAGGGTAATTTTGTTGTCCGTCTGTCAAGAACATTTTACTTGAGATTGCGTTGAGGTATCAATCTGAAGTTAATATCAGATATTCAGGTTTACAGTTCCTTGGACCAAAGCAAATTTAAGCTTCTAATAACACGCAGTCAAAAGATATGAGCATTTATCGTTTTTGCTTCATTTTGTATGAAACTCACTGTGCAATCAAATCTCTAGTGTACTTCCCGTAGACCTACAGTTATGAAATTTAGGACGAAGATCTTACAATAGAAATAAACGAAAAAATCCTAAAAGCAATCATTTATAGATAGTTCATAGAAAAAATTATTACAACTCATTTTGTTACCTTTATTTGCCGCATCATCAAAACTTATAAGATATTTCCCACTCGCAATCCTGAAGTTAATAGGCTTGCGCGCTTGGCCGGTTTTTACTTAAATACACAAAAATAATTCAAGCGGTCGTAACCGCAGGGGGCCACTAATATATTAAATAGTAAATTATTTTTGTTATATCATTTGGATTTAAATATATTTTATTATTAATTCTGATGTAAGATTTTCTAAAGATTTTTTCCTGCACACTTAATTTATTATCCACTATTTTTATCACTTTGTCATTTCTATATCATTGGAAGGCTTTGGCTTAGACTTAGAGGATGAATATTACGAATAATCTGATATTTCTAATACAGGTCAGATATTTGACATTTTAACTATTAATTTATGCAAAATTAAAAGATAAAATGTTAAATGTGTGAGTTATAACAAAATATATGTTTATAACAAAATATTGTCAGTATTTACCTACATTTTTATTTTTGACGTTTAATATGACTTACATAATATACAAATATCTTCTTAATCTATAGATTTTAGCCAAAATATATAGAACTTAACGCTTTTAATATACATAAGCATGTATGATAATTAGTATACAGTTTGGAAGTGTCAGCAACACTTTAAATGAAACCATAGTTTTAATTAAGTACATCATAAAAGCCTAATACATTTTTTTCCCCCAAATTAAAAAAGATGAGTTTTTTCAAACAAAATAAATAATAAAATTGTCGTTTTAAAATGACACGCCATTTGTTAAGAACGATGCACGCACACATAAACCTATCAAAGGGAAAATAGGTATTGGCGGCAAAGTACAAAGTTGTTTAACCTTTAGTAGTATTTTGTAGTAGTATGTGTTTTATTGGTATCTATGCGTAACTGCGTCACACGAAATACAGTTATCATCGTGAAATGAAATCATCGTGAAAGGAAAAAAAATCCTACGTCTAAACTGTTGAGTTATCTTGATTAATTGCATTAGGTATGGGTTTGAAATATTTTACCCTATATGCTGTTTCCGTAAAAGGAGCACTGCCTCTTCCATGCTGTATAATCCGAAGTCATATTTTATATTATTATGTACTATTTTTAACCGACTTCTGTAAAAGAAGGAGGTTATCAATTCGACTGTTTATGTTTATATTTGTGACCTCCGAACTTTGGACTGGGTGAACCGATTTTGATGATTCTTTTTTTATTTGAATATTAGTACTTCCCGTGTGGTCTTATTTTATTGTGATCTATTTTCGTAAATGGTATCCATGAGAAAATCACATAAGTCCTAAATATACATTAAGTATGTGCGCGACAAATAGACGAATAACTCAATATTATGTTGTACTGTAGAAGAATAATCATATATACATTTTTAAATTATAAAATATTTCAAACGCATACTTCCACTCTGTAATTCTTCTTCATATATTAATTCTTCTACACTAGACTCTCAACCTCATCTATCTCACATCGGTTGTGTTGGTGGTGTTGAAATGAAATATTCTGTTATATCATCAAGAACAGCGTTAAGACTAAAATTTTTTTTCTTTTACCACTTGGAGACATACTTACTTTTTTCTATTCTTATACAGTAACCTTTTTCTTTCACTTTATATAACGTGAAGAAAAAAAACAATATTAAGATGAAAGACAGAAGAAGGCACGTGACATACCAGTAAAAGAAATAGTTATGTCAAATAAAGGATCCCCCGCACCTCAGGCTGTAGATAAACCAAATGAGGCATGCATCTCGCCTCAACACGCACATATGTAAATCCAAGGCTTAGCTTACGCCTCGCGGACTACGTACAGTATGTATGTACTTTATAATTTACGATTACATACAATAAATATATTATTATTATATGTAACTACATCATGATATTCCCTCAAAAAGTATATTTACAGATATTTTGACAGTTCTTTGTGATGGTATTATAAATTTCGAGAATATTTCCGGTCCGGTAGTCCGAAATGACAGTTACCTTTATTAGCTTAGTACACTGGTCCATTTACCATTTACTAGTACTTATTCTACATATGTTCTTCTTGAGAGAATATAGCTTCTATTGCATTAACTTAAAAATCACATTTGCTTGAATAGATTGATTTTCATAGTGACAGGTTGTATATATGGATATTTGAACCCTATCGGTTTTGAAAGCGGCTTCCGTCTTTGAAATATAATATGATGTGAATGCCATTTGAAGAACAGTTAACAACGTTTACCTACTAATAAATAAGTTTATTTACAAAATACTATATCTATATATATATGTACAAATTAAAACAAAAACTAGAAAATACTGTTTTTATTACTTTAAAGTATAATATTTACTATTTAAATTATGTTATCTTTGGAATCGGTGGTAATCAAAGGATAGGGTATTTTTTATAGAGTTAACTTTATTTAGCTAGTGCAATTTTTGCCTTGCCTGGCGTTCGTTTTTCTTATTAATGTCGAAAAAAATCAAATTCATCATCATCATCATTCTAAAGAAATCAAATTCACAACCATAACGTACTCTTATCCCATACACGACCTCATAGCAGAAGTCGCCTCGCGAAAGAAAACTCTAATCGAAAAACTAAAAACTAGAGAACTTCGCAAAGCAAAAAAATAAGGTTACTCAAGTTACAAACGTTATATACGGTATTATGATTTTTAAATATTCTCTATTTATAGAAAGATATTTATGAGAGTATACTCATATACATAAGGGCCAGTCAGGGCAGGGGCACAAAGTATGACTGTAAAACCGACTGGATGTGGGTTCGATCCTCACTCAAGGAGATGAAATATTTATTTAAGTTTATATATCCATTTCTTCGCTCTAGTATCGAGGCAAAGCGCGGCGTTGAGTTCCGTAACTCAACACGCTGATGATGATGATAGCAGAGATAACTCCTTATTGATTAGGAGTTGGTTAGGTGATAATTTGCATTATGTACACATACACAAACAAAAAAGTAAAAAAGTAATATAAGAAAATAATATTTTCATTATTTCAAAATAAGAAAAAAATAAAAATAAGAATTTTTTTTTTATTAAAAAGTAAAAAAGGTACTTGTTTTGAATTTAGTTTGTTTTTATTAATTTAAGTAATTATTAAATTAAGTAATTCTTATCATTTAATTTTATTGTTTCTTTAAATAATATCTCTCTACAAATAACATTGTTTATAATTTTAAATAATGAAAAACTTAGATACAAATTGTTTTATACAGATATAATTAATCTTTCGAATAGAGTTACAGTATAGCATTAATATATCTGGAGCCAATGCTATTTATTAACCTAATAATATTGTATTACTTAGAAGGTCTATTAAAATAAGTGTAACCTTGCGGTTCAAGAAATATTCGTAGAACACCGCAGTATGCTCACATTCATCTTAAATTTCTAGCGGTTTATGCATTCAGTATTTAACAATAAATGTTTTTCTAAAATATAATATTAAGTTCAAGGTAACGTATTCAAGGTAATTTTTACATTTCTTTCAATTTTCCTACAATTACATAAAAGAGATATTAAAGGTAAAAGAATTTAAAAGATACGTCTTTTTAATTAGTTTCCTAGATGTTTTAGAGTTTAGAGTAATGTAGGTGTAGTAGTAGTAGGTGCTAACTTCTAAAGACTGCGAGGTCTAAGCTGAGCTTTACATTTGTATGAGCGTTCATATCGTATAGTGTAGGTGTGACGTCAGCCGTCAAGCGAGATTCATGCCTTGCTTTGCTTTAGCCGTTTTAAATATTGCTTTTTGACAACCCGCCTACACTGTACTCATAGCAGCGTCACATAGTTAATTGTTACTATTTTATTTTTGTGTTCGATTTATTAAAAGTGAACGATAAACTTGGCACTATCACTGTACAAGAATGGAAAGCTATACATGGTCAAGTAGAATTTTTTTTATCATGGATAGTGTCCAGTAGTTCAATATCCACTGTTCTTGATTATAAAACGGAATTAATTTATTATTGACACAACCAACACGTCAGACGCGAGTGACAATTATGAGGATGCAATTTGCGCTATATTTTTTTTATTTTTTTATTTATAACATATTACATAAACAATATTTTTCTTCGCAGTCTTAAGCCCGATTTGGCTTGTATGACCACTGATTTGGTATTGGTATATTTTTTTCTTTTATATATATTTTTTATTTTTTTTTGACATTATTTTTTATCTTCACGCTGTATCCCGCACATAGAAAGGTAGGCAGAGGGAACCTGCAAACCTGAAGACTCCGTATTCTAGAGTCGTTGCGTGTTGTCTGGTGGAACTCAACGCCGCGCTTTATCTCGTTACAAGACGAAGAAAATGGAAATATTAAATATTCGTTTCCTCCAGTGAGGATCGAACCAGTCATGTTTACAGGCACACACTTATGTAAAGCTAATCGAAGGGAAATGAAAAGTCGGGCTCGCCTACCGAGAGTTCCGTACAAAAATTGAAGGTCTTGAGCTTTTTCTGAAATTCTAGCTTAGCATAGCCTTTGAGTTTGAGCCCTTTCATGTGATACCTCTTAATACCAAATTTTGCCCCCCTATTAAGGCTATATTAAGGCTATTATTTTTCAGGATATTACCACAAATGTACAGTTTTCTGATTTTTTCCTGAACTAGTACTATCCGTAAATGCTAGCTGCCAAAATTCATATTTCTAAGTCAACCGGAAGTACCCTATTAGTTTTGATTCCCTTTATTAAGTCGAAATACGCTTTTTTTTACATTTTTTAAAGTGTTATTTCACACTTAGGAAAGAAAAATACTTATTTAGAAAACGTATAACAATTTGATACGTAGCGGAACTCGAACCTGCGCCTCCTGGAACCCGCCCACTAAGCTCTGACCACTAAGCCACACGTTCTCATCAAGCTACGTCGAAATTTTTATACACTTGTTACAACTTATTTATGTTATTAGCATCTCTGCAGGGAAATTATTATATAATAAAACAATATAAATTATTATAATCAATTTATAACATATCATCAAATCCACAACAAGTTTTAAATTATCGCTTGCATACATAAGTAAGTTTATAAATTGTTAACATGATAATATGTTTTGATGCACTTTACGTAATTTACATAATGGTAGGGGAGCTGAAGCGGGGACGACGAGATTAATATACTGGGATATTCCTTGTACTCGGTTAAATACTTCCACCAAATATGAGCCCTTATATATATATATATATAGAGGCCTGTCGTGGCGCAGTGGCACAGGGTGTGACTGTAAAACCGACTGGTTGTGGGTTCGATCCCCGCTCGAGGAGATGAAATATTTACTTACAATTATATTTCCATTTCATCGCTCTGGTGTCGAGGCAAAGTGCGGCGTTGAGTTCTGCCACTCAACACGCAATGCCTCCAAAATTCGGCAGAAGGTGGGGAACGGAGTGTCTTAACACTAGGTTCCCTCTGCCTACCCTGCTGTGTGCGGGATACAGCGTGAAACTAA